>JARJDZ010003598.1:0-31997 GCA_030264555.1 Aleochara sp. GC000083
TTTAAACACTAAATATCGACAAGCAGCAACAAATTCATTTGAAAAAGATTTTTATAAATTAATGATTAATGCGATTTTCGGTAAAACATGCGAAAATTTATTTAAACGAATACAGCTGAAACTTGTACAACATTGGGAAGATAATGCGTAACAAAAAGGTGCGCGATCACTGATATCAAAACCCAACTTTCATAGTTGCACCATTTTTGATGAGAACTTAGTTGCTGTTCAACTAAATAAAACGAAAGTTTTTTTATAATAAACCTATTTATATTGGATTTTGTGTTCTGGAAATATCTAAACTTCTTATGTACGACTTCTTTTATGATTTTGTTAAAGCTAATTATCCAAACGAATTGAGCTAATTTTCTTAATCAATAGAATCACAACGTAAAAGTGTGCTTGTGGTTAATCAGTATAACTAAATGCAAGTGCGGTTGTCGTTTCCTGCTTCTCCAAACCATTGCACATTTTCTTATTCCTTTTCCAAGAATATGAATTCATTCTGTTCCAACATCTCAACGCGTACAGTCGCAATTGAAAAAAGCACATACNGAATTTGAAAAGTTACTAAAATGTAATGAAGAAGTATTGGACAATATGGAAAGAATCAACAAGGAAAAACAGGTTGCGAAGAAGAAGAGGAAGGAGTTCAATCAAGAAATTGCCCATGGTGATGATGATGATGGCGATGATGTGTTGGAGATGGAGGAAGAAACCAGCAAAGAAGCAACAACAACGACAGTTTATGGAAAAGAATATACAATTGAAGAACTGAACGAGATTTCAAGACCATCATATCAAACAATAATTCCACTGGCGAAATTGCCAGTGGAAGTTAATTCAAACAAGATATGGGACGAGGCTGGCAGTTGAAATTTATGATGGAAAGGTCATCACGTTCCTCCCCGAGCGATACAACAAAATGTATAACACAAATTATGATATTGANGCAAAGAAGCAACAACAACGACAGTTTATGGAAAAGAATATAAAGTTGAAGAAATGAAAGAGATTTCAAGACCATCATATCAAACAATAATTCCACTGGCGAAATTGCCACTAGGCAATCAAACAAGATATGGGACGAGGCCGGCAGATGAAATTTATGATGGAAAGGTAATCACATTCCTCCCCGAGCGATACAACAAAATGTATAACACAAATTATGATATAGAGAAGCTGAATTCGCAACAAATAGCACTCTGCTATGAGGGTAAAAAAGACATAGGAAATTCGCGTTCAACACATCTCCTAGAATTTCACAAGTTGTAAGTAATACTATATTTCACAGCAAAGGCTTCTATCTAATTATGATTTTTTTTTATAGCTNAGCTGAATTCGCAACAAATAGCACTATGCTATAAGGGTAAAAAAGACATAGGAAATTCGCGTTCAACACATCTCCTAGAATTTCACAAGTTGTAAGTAATACTATATTTCACAGCAAACGCTTTTATCTAATTATGATTTTTTATAGCTGAGCTGATGAATCCACCGCTCCCCATGATCTGTAAGGCTCGAAATATGTAGTACTACTAGTATAGGGCGTGTTGCTAAATCCAGCGATGGATTCAGTGCTAGATTCTAGCGATGGAAGTATGATTGATGCGTTGGATTGCAGCGCTGGAAGAAAATTTGCTAAATTTTGAAACGGATTGCTAGATATTTTCAATGTTGCCAGAACTCTTTGGCATCTTCGCCACTATCTGGCAACCTTTTTTACATTTGTTGCATTTGTTGTTTGTTGCACAAAATACATACACCTAATTTGATGCGTGAGTCAAATTACTATTTAAAAAATAATGTGTATACAATACCTATACATAAACAAGTTTTTGAAAAAAGGCATTATATTTATTTACGAAAAATATTTCGCTAAATTATTGCTCATCTACCGTAATCTTGTTTAAAATCTGTTTTCTATTTCTTTGCTTATTTGCGTGTCATTAAATTATATTCTGTAATATAATTCAGTACGAATTTCACCCAAAAGCAACCACTGCCGCTATGATGAAATTTGAATTTCAAACCCATCCCCATTTCTAGCAGTCCAGCAAAACTCAACTCCGATGGAAGCGCTAGCCAGCGCTGGAATCTAGCAGTGATCCATCGCTGAATTTAGAAACGCCAAGCGCTATCCATCGCTGGATAAAGAAACGCTCTGTTGGATCTTGCGCTGCAACCGCTGGATCCATCGCTGGATTTAGCAACACGCCCATATATAATTTGATTGTTATAATAAAAGTAGATTATATTATAAGTGGGAGAAATACAAAAAATTATGAATAGTACATGATACGCTACAGCAAGATAAAAAAAACAAAATCTTCCTATTGTAATTTGAGTTTGGGTGCGGCTCATAAAAATAAAAATAAAAAATAGTGTAACTATTGTAATCCCCCGCCGTAGATGGTGCATTCGTTGCAAGTACGCCGACGGCCAACCGAACACGAAGCGCGCGCGCCTTTTTGGGGTGTGCCCTCCCACCCAACCGTGAATTCGGCGTTGACAGATGCGCCGACCGAACACGAAGCCCCGTTCGCTGATGGCCGACTGAACACGAGACGGCCATTCAAGGTCGTAGGCGAAGCTGGAGTTAGAACCCGCGATAATACATTACTCGTTTTCGGTACGAATGGACGAGGAGTGCCTGATGAAATTTCACATCACAGTGACGTTTTTGAGCTTGGGTGGAGCATTTGACTCAATTCAAGCGAAGTTGTACATTCTGAATATACTCTAGCAGCTCTGGATCGTGGCGCTGGGCGGCTGCCATGTCCTGGTAGTCCAATGGCGGGGCAGGCTGGACTGCGTCATTTCGGGAGAGAGCGTCAGCGACGATGTTGTCTCCTTCAGGTATGTGCTGAATATCCGTGGAATAATGTGCAATTAGGTCGAGGTAACGAAATTGTCTCGGTGAGCACTTGTCCAGTTTTTGATTGAAAGCGGACGTGATTGGCTTGTGATCAGTTACGATTGTGAAGACGCGGCCTTCCAACATATGCCGGAAATACTTTATNGGCTCAGCTCCCGGCGCAAGCGCCTTGCTAACCCACCCTGTCGGTTCGATCGTTAACTGAATGAATTCTGCACCGGGCGACAGGGTGCGTTGCGGGGCGTGGTGGCAGTCCGCCACAGCCTTCATTTGCCATTCGCAGTCACATCAATTACACAATCAGTAAGTTCCTGCTTCACTCATAGAGTCGAGTTTCCATTTGGTTTTCCAGGGAAACATATTTTCTCAAAGGATTTCAAGACTTTTCTGTACAAGTCTATATTTATATTTGTGTAGTTGGAGCATAATTATTAGTAAAGCCAAAGAATGACAAGAAAAATCATTAGATATATAAAACTAAAAATTGACAATTATTGTGATTGTTAATGATCTCATTGAATACTTTATTTTTTTAAGAAATTCTGATAAATTCAAAATATGATCGAAAATATCATACGATATAAAAAGTCTTTAGGAAAACCATGCAAATAGATTCAATAATAAATTCCACAATCCACAATTGCATTTTCATGGAAAGCATTTCTCATAAGACTTCAATTTCTGTTGAACCCACATTTATATTTGTGTACCTCACCTGAACATAATCTTACATCATTTTGTAGTAAATTGAACATGTAAACACGTCGTCCAATTGACATCTTGATACAAAACCACCTAATCCATGAATATCCCCACACACTGACCACCAACAACTCAAATCTAAATCTACTTAAGTACTTAACATTCAATTATTCAATGAATTCTACTTTACCTACTAATGCTCGTTGCTCATTGCGCATTGCAGCGAAGAAGAAGCAGCAGATGAATCTTACAGTGTTTGTAGCATTAACTGGAATGCATTGAATGAGATGCTTAGAGATGAGACATCTTATTGTCAGTCCATTGAGCACGCGGGCGATGACAACAAAACGCATGGAAAATGTTGAAGAACTACACCGAACACAACGTTTCCACTCGACGGAAATCCATGGAGGATTTGCAAACGATTTCTTTATAATAAATAAACAGTAAATCCAGTAACGCAATGCGATGAATTTGTTGTAAAAGGAAGTCTAAACCGATGCAATTCAGCCGTGTAATGAATAACATTTGAATGCGATGCGTGCACTCACACGATTCGATGCTCGCACTAAACTGAACTTATAAGTTTAGTGCTCGAGTGCGGATATCGTGCGGATTTCTATTTGCTGATATCGCAATTGCAACCAGAAGGTGACTCCATGTGATGATATGTTTATATTCAAACTAATAATCATAAAAGATTGCATTTAATCATAAATCAAAAATACCTTTGTAAATTAATGTTTCTATTGAAGAAATTGTTTCGTTTATAGATTGTAACTAATGAGATTCAGAATTCTAAATTATAGAATTTGCCAAATCAATGTTTTAGAGATAGCAAACGTATGATGAAGTTCGATCAGCAAAAATAAGCCCATTGAAAATTGAAAACTTCCAAGATATTTTTCCACGAGATAAAACCTTCTACATACAAACATGTAATAAACACTAATAGACTCTTATCAATCATATGCACATATTTGTTTATTGTTGACGATATGAATAGTTGCATGCCATCATAACATATACGCAGATAATTAAAATGAGCGCGCAAACATTTATCAATTATCATTGTTATCAGAGAGTCAATATCACGAGTTGCAAGAACCAAACAGTAAATAATCGGTTGCCACTTCAATAAGCAGTCTTTCAGAAGTTCTGAAGTGCTTCCAGAAAACGCTGCTTCTTGAGAAAAGTTACATACGAGAAAGAATGTTCGATAGAAATGGGTGGCAAATTGAAGATATCGCCTTCATCCTTAACGAACATCGCGAATTGATGCGCTTTTGGGGCAGCAATTCGGAGGCGGATAACGAGCGCATCTTGCATTTTGGTTGTGGTTGTGGCTTCATTACCGCCAAGTTTCTTCGGCCGCATTTGCCACACCGTCTTCAAATTGTCGGAGTCGACGAGGATCACGTTCGGGTGAATTTCGCACGCAAATATCATCAAATTAATAACGTCCAGTTCAGGCACCTCGAAGAGTTGAAGAATTCCTTGCCACATCTGCATCAATTTGATCACATCTTGGCGTTCTATTATTTCAAACAACAAATCCAAGAGTTGTAAGAACGATTTTTGAGTTAGTACTGATTTTTTTATTAGTTTCATTTCAGTGAATTATTTGAAACCTTCAAGAAGTTTTTGAAAGCAAACGGAGATATTTTTATGATATCTTTGAGTGAACATGCAATTTTTGAAGTTGGGATGGATATGCAAAATGGGGGAAAACAACAAGGAGAATCTCAAATGAATCCATTCACCGTGGAACCTCAAATTTTAAGGAGGACTCTGGAAAAGTTTGATTTCAGTCAAACAATTTGTAAAACTTATGAGAGATTTCAAATTTTTCCCAACAAATCTGTCCTGAGAAGTAAAACCAGGAACTTAAATCTATCAATGTAGATTAACCATGCTTTTTTGTAGATTTTATACTGAAACATTTTTCTGGAACCAGGGAACTCAAAAGATGCCAACTTGAAAGTTATCTTGAAGACTTCATGCAATTATTATGCAAAAATCCTCGAGTGCGACGAACGGGACGTAATGGAAATGGCATTGGAGTACCCTACAAGTTAACATTTCTTTATGGCAAGAAAAATAAATAAAAATGGGACGATCCTGCCAGGATTCGAACCTGGAATCTTCTGATCCGTAGTCAGACGCGTTATCCGTTGCGCCACAGGACCCTGAAAACTTAACATCATTAAGTGATCTTATATCGAACACTATTTTGAAAATATATGAAGTTTTCCCAAATGAAAATTCGTAAATATTGTATTATCCTTATCTGATGACCTTTAACCAAATAACACGATAACATACAACTAATATATGGTACCCTGAGCGAGTACAGCCTTCCCCAAACATATCCACGTTTAGAAATCTTGTAGCTAAATAAATTGGGCAGCAAACAAACAAAAACAAGACGAAAGCTTTGGTTGAGCTTGCATGTTGGCATTTTCCGGGCGCCCGTCGGGTGGTGCAATATGTTAACACGGCGTATTAATAACACCGGGGCACGAAGACCCCGCTGATCGCGCACACACTTCATCCATAATAAGAAACCTAATAGAAACGAAGCCGAAACGACTCACCGATTCAGAGATGCAAACCCTTCCAAAAATATGCATCCAGCATCCATGAGAAGTTGGTAAAGGAACCATGTACTCTGGAAAGAGACAGAAGTTAGTCCAATTTCGATTTGATACCCTTGCAACCAAAAGGAGCAAAAAAATAATCACAATCACATTAAAGAATATAAAACGAAGAGTTACATATCAAAATATACAGATGTACCATCACTAATCCATCCTGTTTCTCAAAATAGTAAATAAACAAAAATTGAACATTAGGAAGGTCATTTCATTGAATTGGAAAAGGATAATTTTGTGGGTGGTTGTAAATTGGAGATCTTCCTGTATGTGGATATGAAGACCTGGTGCAAAGGTGCGGAAAGCAAGAAATATATCCGTAATATAATAAACTGAGGCGGCATAGCATTCCAGAACAGATGTTACCGACATCGGTTTTTATGTAAAAACGTCACAATAAAATGAAGAAAAAACTCCACCATGCATGGCACAGACAGAGAGACCCATGCTGCTTGGATATTCTTCAAAAAATATTCATCCACACATTACACTCAAAAGATAAAGGCGAACTGTTCCATCCACAGCAGCGAGAAATGCAAGTTGAAGATGAAGAAGTTGCAGCACGATATCGAAATGATTGAAAACGAAATAAAATGATTCAACACCTACAAAATTATCCTGTAGCGATATTTATTGCCTTAATATCATAAACAACTCGTGTACATGCTGCTCATTCGTTTACATCTTCTTTGTATCGGATTATATCAAAATCGAAAGACTTAATCAACTTTTTCCAACATTCAAGAATCACTAGGATGATATTTTCAACTTTGGAAAAAGTTAACAAATTCATAGAAGTGCGATCATTGGTAATCGATAAATAAGAGCTCAATGTCTTTTATCCAACCAGATTTATAATTCATTGAATGTACCACAGAAAGATCGAAATTATTGATCTTTGAAGTGGATTCAAAGGTGGAGAATGGAAACGCATTAAATTTCTGCGTTCGGTGAGCCACTTCTTCGTTTTGTGGCAAATACAATACGAAAATCGATATCTTATCGATCAATCGATCGTCCATTAGTGACTATTATGCTTTGCAACCGATGGAAAAGCTTCTAATAATGAGGCTTCTAATACGCATTTTGTTATTTTGTGTTTTTGTACCCTTTCAAGTATCCTTTCATTCCGCTTCCTCGATTTTCAAGAAATATTATTTCATTTTTTCCAATGCCACTTTCATTAACGAGCCGTTAGTTTAACACACTTAACGAATCGTTAGTGTATTCCAGAAGAGTCTTCTGTATTGGATTAGATTTTTTCATATTTTAGATGCCGTTTATCAGGATGCTGCTATCGAATAAAAAAAGCTCCATTGTGATTTTCACACTTTAATGAATCGCGATGATTTTTAGCATTGAGCTTTTTGTGGTGGTCCCTCAATAGTGAAGCACACGTCGCTCTGACGTACAATAAAACTCTTTGGCGCAAGTGATCTGTAAGTACAAGAATAGACGAAGACGTCGGCATAAAACGGACGCAGTATAGCAAACATTACGTGCAATATGTACGGGGATAGATCAACCGATTATGGATTTGATACGATTCGATCGGCATCGATTGGATTGGATAAGAGTGCCTCAAAATAGAAACGAATTGATACGTCCATTAGAAGTCTTTCTAACACAGAGTGGAAGGTTAAGAATAGTCAAAGTATAAGAATAAGTCGTGTTGGAAACAGGATAATAACGAGTATCGTTTAATCACATATTGAAATCTTTTTCTTCTCGTTCTTGAAGCAACTATTCATAATTTCATAGCTAACGTCATACATATAGTGATAGAAAGGTATTTTTAAAAAAGTTATATTAACTTATTTTCTGTTCAGTGCAAATTTTGCAAAAACTAAAATTTTTGAGAAACCTAAGTCAAAAGGATAGAAACCATCCAAGCAATTAGAAGGTATGAAGACAAGAAGAAGAAACACTCCGAAAAAACTAAACAGCACTAAACGAATAAAAACACTAATTAATTAATCCAAGATAATTAAAACATGGGCGAACATGAACGTGGAAGGACACGAAAAAGAACGCAGAACACGATGAGGAGGAACGATGGTAAACTGCATGCCATGGAGGAATTAGCCATGAAGACATGAAGACATCTGTTTCTGCAAGACGGCCGAGTGGAACTCATTTCGTTTTCGCATTTTGCATTTCTACGTTTCTGCCGCTTTTTGCCAACTTCTTCGCCGGTTGGTTATAACGATTGCGATGATGATGACGACGAGTTTGGAGGCTTCGATTCAGCCTACCTGCTCGACAACGCACACATTCGCTTCGAGCTTACGGTGCTATGATGTATAAATAAGTTTATTATAACAGGAATCGCGTGTAATATTCGTGTTGTTATTAAATATTATATGCATCGGAGCCGATGTTGGGAATAAATTATAATAAATTAATAGGGAGCGAATTGCGAGCGCCAACAACGACCAAAACCGAGGGAATACAGAATGCACACTTCAAGCTAACACTAAATAGCAACTGATATTATATTATGTGATCTTATACGAAAAATTTAGAATTCAAACCGAAAAGGTATAATTGATTAATTTTTCAAGTTCCTCAAATATTTTTGCAATAGCAGAACTTTTAGAAACTTGCAGAAACGTACAAGAAACTTTTTGTAATTAATGATGATTACTTCATTTGCGTACTGTGTTATTGGGTCAGCTGAAACGAAAGAAGCCCACTATGGTCCATGGATCCATGGGGCATCTGTTACCCTTTCGGGAGCACCCGCCTGAGGCTGAAACCCCATGCTGGGTCACATCATCCCACTTTCCAAACGATATTACTCGGTTGTTTATTGTTTGCTCACTGATTGGTAGGTCTTCTCTTCGCGCACCAAGTGAACAACAACTCGCTTCCTTCTTGTTTCTTCACAACTCCTAATTTCGCCTTTCTCCTTCGCACCAACTCATTGCATGTGTGTGTGTGTGTGATGAAGTGATTGTTTTTCGAGGCGCATAAATTGAAGCCGCCTCTCAGCATGAAGCGCACACTCCAACTGCGTTAACTAACTACTAATTAGTTTACTACCAACGAAGACATTCGCACGAGAAAAAAGTTGGAACTTTTTTTTGTGACTGATTGAGAGACTTCAGAGAGGAAATTTGTCATTGGATGACTCAGTTGAATGAAATCCGTTGACTCGGGATCAAATCTCAATGAGAAAAAACGCAACAAATAATAAACAAAATGAATGATGAGATTGATTGAAGATCGAATGGGGTGAAGTGTGTTGTGATTCCTAAACACAAATAGAGATTAATGATCTTGTGCTTACTATGCAAGATTTAAAAGTAACACAAGTTACAAGACAAAAAGTCAGAGACGAAAGTTTTTCAAGGAACAAGACAGGAAGATCAACATTAATAACAAAAATTTTTATTAGATTTTTAAGAAATTTCAAAGAATGTACCCTAGGCACTAATAAGTCTAGAAGTGTATGAATTGAAAATAAAAGTAAATTCCGTGGGAAATTAAAAGTTTGTCCATACTTAGCCTAATGAGAAGAAGTATCAGACTTATAAGTGGACAAGTGTGGATCGTCTCCAAGGAAACGCCAACTCCACTTGAGGTCTCAAGGAAAGCAGATTATAAATTGCAGGTCTTCGGTGTCATGTCCTATGGCTCTTGCTTCGTGCTTCTTTTTCTTGCGACCGCCTTCCTTGGGATTAGTTTAATAAGAATTAAGAAACGTGTCAAGCTCCAATGAGCTGCCCGATCAAACGAACTTAAATAGTTTGAAACAAGACAGTGCGCCGACAAACGCTGACCCAGAAGACGATCGAATAAATATTAACAAGTTCCTTGGATGATTTAAGAATCTAGACGGTCATTACGTTTTTTTTTTTGTTCCAGATCGATTCACACTTTTCTCTCACATTTCTTATGAAGGGCCATAAGAAATATTTTGATTGGCATTTCAATCAATGCATTATAAATTTTTACGTATTTAGTGCAGTGTTAACTTCTTCAAAAAGTTTCTTGCCAAACTTTTATTTTCATTGACTAATTTTTTCAGACTTTTGAAGCAAGTTTTGTAAATAAATAAAAAATGGTTGATCTCAAGTTACCGAAGAAAATTTCTTCAAAACAAAAGATTTCCCATAGATATACCTTTTGGATCACTGTGGACTTTTTTCTGACTAGTGATGACTTCTTCGGTGTTTTTGTGGATGCCCAAGATAATTTTTGTAGTGAATATTCATATTCAGGTGTAGTGTGCATCGAAATAATTTTTAATGCGTTCGAACAGCGGGCTCGGCATGGTATTAAAAGGAATTAGTGGATGCCGAATGTCAGGGCGACATCGCCTCAATAAATTTCTCATCCATGTTATGTCCTTTCTTCTCGCTCTTCTTCATTCTGGCCCCAAATATTTCTCATCCGAAGCTTGTACCCCATCAGAACCCATCAATACGATCGAATGCCGTATAAACTTCTTAATCATATCATCAAACAATTCTTCATCTTTCGTTTGAGACAGCAAAACAACGAGGAACGATACGTTTTTCGAATGGACCCGATGGAAATTTGTTGTAATAATGTTGTATTTCATTATCATGTCGACGCACGCATTATAAACTCTCGATAGTGCTGATATATTATAACAACATCGTCTTTTCGGTGCGCGGACAAATGCCGACCAACGGGACAAACGCATCGGCGCTGAAGAAGCGCGCCGAAGAAGATGAAGCCATCCGCTTCCATATGGGCACAAAGTCGTCCGATAAATTACAATTATCTTGCAGCGAGTTGTGCATGGAGGTACCGAGCATCCGACGGCAGCGACGCCGACAGCCGCTAAACAACGACTTTATTAGCACATTCACATTTATATTCCACGTCGCGGCGAACAAACGAAAAAGACCAAAAGGCTTCCATGCTGGATGCCGCCGCCGACGACGTCGACGATGGAAAAAATATCAAAAAATATGGAAACACGTATTATTCTCGTATACTAATCGCCTTGGTTCGTGTCTTCTTCATGCCCGGACCTCATCGCACCAATCGGACAAGAGCTCTTTGTGGAATCGAGCAAAGAAACCGAGAGCTTCGAGATGAGCTTGCTTGAATCGGAGATGAAAAATATGTTCTCATAACGTTTTATGCAGATGATCGTAGAAAATCGTAGATTACACGAATAAATTGACTCAACACGTTCTCAAATTTGTTGTTTAATGATATTTTTATCAGTTTTATTGTAATTTTTCCAATTTTTAAAATGAATCATTTGATCTGATTTGAATTTGAAAATAAATTGTTGAAACTCCCCAAAATCAGTATCCAAACATACAAGTCTTTAGGGAAAGCTTCAACTTTTGATTTCTACATTCAATTTTAAAATTATTAACTTCACCAAAAACAATCCATCTGCATATTTACCATCATTCTTCTACCTTCGTGTATCCATGGTCGTTCTTGGGACATCCTCCTTGGACTGGCATCCTCTTTCGCCATCAAGTTCTTGCATACTATCAAAAAGCCGCATGATCGTGTAAGCGTGTAACGTTTTGGTGCGCAACGGTCGGTGCCTTTTGGACTGTCACTCATTGTTAGTGGATTGATCTGAATGATCACGGAATGGATAACCACCGACATCGGCCGCGGCCGGATCGTGTGTAGAAGCTTTGGGCGCGCGCGAGCACCCAAGAAGGAAGGATACCTTCTTCTTCTTCAATCGTGGCGCGAGCGCCCAAGAAGGATACCTTCTTCGTGGGCCGCCTTTGTAGAAGCGTCCCATATACCTCTCCGATCTCTCAAAGCGGCGCGGCCCGATCGCATCGTCATCTTCAACATCATCATCGTCAACATCATCATCTTCGAACATCAACATTTCATATTATCGAGACCGACGCACCATCCGCATTTTAACCCGTCCGCATTGCTCTTTTATGATCGCACGCGCATATTTTCATATCTCGAAGATCCAGCAACGATCGACAAAGATTTCCGATCCGATCATGTATCGCGGTTCGCACTGAGGAAGATATTTCAAAAGGGACTTCTTCAGCGTGCGCCGTCAAAGCTAGCAACAACAACAACAACAACAAGAACTGTCTAAGTGGTTGGATGCTACAAGAAGTGAACCCAAATGGACGAAAGCTGAGAGCTGAAGATGTGAGGGCTTTTAGTGCCATTTGCATAAATTAATAAATCGTAAAGTTAATTTAGAAAAATATCTCATACCGTTCTGTTAATAAAATTAATTTCGATATAAAGTGAAATCACTGACAAGAGAGGAAATTATTTTGTTCCCAGATCAAAGATATATTCTTGGGTGATCAACTCAGCGAGAGTAACGTGTTTGATTCATTAGTGTAATTATCAGATTAATTAGATTTATTAATAAGTTTATAAGGTTACTAAACGTCATAAAATTTGATTTTCTTCATTTCTCATTATTTCTCAGATTTAAGTGATTACATTCTAAACTATTTCTTGTATTGAATTGAGTAAAAGTTATTTCCGTAATTGTTAAAATTCCTTTTATAATGACTTATAATAATGTTTTGGGAAATATTACTTTTTTGCGTCTAAAATTGGATAACACAAAAATATTCCCTTGTGATACCACAAACATAATTACTGACAATTTCGAAATTCTTGAATCAAATTTACAAATCATAGCATAGTGAATTTGTTTTTCCAATGAACAATAACAATAGCGATATATTAAATGATAAATTAATAGATTGAACTTTCCAGTATATCTTCTTATACATATTTAGATCACAAATTTAGCTATAAGTTGATTTTAATAATGATGAAATGATTCCAGCAGTAAGAAAAATTTCAGCCAAGAAATTGCATTTGGTTAGTAACTTTTTTAGAGTGGTTCTATTTTTATTTTTGCAAATTCAAATTATTTCTCAAATGTTGTACAACAAAACATAATTAGGAAAGTTGATTTTGTACTTTGGAAATTGGGAAAGTTACCAAACAGTAAAATTTCAAAATCGTTATCAGGAAATTGTTTAAAGTTTTGTATGTATTTCCATTAATATAACAAGAAGTACTTAAAATATAAGTATTTGCAAATGATCCCAAGAATGGTTAACAATTTTGAATGACTTTAAACAAGTCAAGCAACAAAGATATTGAACAAATGGTTGAGGTTCTTGAGACTTTCACCAATATTCCTGGAAATGATAATGCTTTTAGTCGATAAAATTCTGCTATCAATGTTGTAACAATTGCCCCAATTAGCATTCGGGAAATCGCGAGTTTTCAGCACTCAAATTAAGCAAATTGTTGGCGATCACAACATGCAAATGTTCGTAAAAAATGCATCCAGGCATAAATGATTCGAATACCAAATTGTTGTTTTTATCGACAAATTGCGCATATTTTGCATTCGTAATCAGTTGCCACGTTTTAATTGAAACTGCATAGCGAATTGTTGTGCCAACGGGAGCATAAACAGACATTAATTGCTCGATTCGAAAATTTGCACTTGATTACAACGTGCATCGAGAGCACACAATTCAAAACGTTCAATTATCGACGGGAAATCATCGATTTGGATCGATAAAGGATGCAGAATCGAATGGAGGTATGAGGGTACAACGATGGACATAGAAATGTACAAATTAAAATTGTCTACTTTATTTGTAAACTCGATGGACGCATCGAAATAAATAATGAGTAATAACTAATAAAACAATGTCCTCTTCTATTATACACATAGAATATGGGGGCACGCACAATAAACTGCCCCCCATTTTTCGCATTCGCTCTCTTCGTTTTGTACAGTAATATTTACAAGAAGGTCATCTACATGTTAAATACATTACAACAAATTTGTGTTGACATTTTTCTGAGCTCGCTCAGCAACAGCTACAATATTTTTGTTTTCCACATTTCCTACGACATAAATGAGTGCTCATCAAAAGTTTTGCAGCCTTCTTAATTATGGTGTATGTATGGCTATGGCGTATTGTTGTCTAAATACATTTTTATTGTTAATTAAGTCGGTTGAAAAATGCAAAATTATGCAAAATGTAATCGCATTTGCAAAGAAAGAAATTCACTACACTCACGCGCTAATTGGTGCCTGGGGCCCATTAGCAGACAATCAGGAGAAATGACAAATTTAACGATCTAATTGTAGCTCTTCAAGTTATTGTTTAGCATTGAACCTTCGCGAAGATCCCATCGTATACACTGCTGCAGCCCCATGAATCTTTATGTGAAATTGCACTAAAACGATGCCGCTCCAATAATTTACATTACAAACTAACTTTGTCTACTGATCACAGTCACTGGTTTAAGAAGTCCCTGGGGTTGCTGTTGTTGTTGCTGCTGCTGCTGCTGGTGCTGGGCGACACTCTCGGGAGTCTGTCGATGATGGGTCGGTTCGGGACTATTCGAGCACGAGCCGGGCGCGAGTTGCAGTGGTAGCGGTTGATGCAGAGGGTGTCCGACCGGTAGCCGCAGACGTGGGTACAACTCGAAGCCGGGGGCGGCATGTGGAGGTGGCGGATGATGCTGGCGCATGAACGCCGCAGCTTCCGGTGGGGCAATGAGACGCTCCAGTCCGAAGCCGACGGCGGCAGCGGCGGCGGCGGCGCCGTGGGGCAAAGGCGTCGGCTTCGGCAGCATCGCAGGCAGGTACGGGTTGTAGCGTTGGTACATCGAGGCGAGCAGCGCCGGATTCGGATAGAGTCCCATGAGGACAGGGTTGTAGCCCGGAAAGGGCGCCCCGCCCGGATAAGCGCCCAACACCATCGAGCGCTTGAAGGCGGCGAGACGGGAGCGTGAAGCCGCCGTGGAGCGACGGCGCAGCTTCCCTGTCGTGCCCCCAATGAAGACATCCTCAGCACTCGGGTCCAGCATCCAGTAGTTGCCCTTACCAGGGTCATCATAGTGACGTGGCACCTTGACGAAGCACTTATTCAGGCTGAGGTTATGCCGGATCGAGTTCTGCCATCCCTGTTTGTTCTCCCGGTAGTAAGGGAAGTTACCCATGATGTACTCGTAGATCCCGTTCAACGTCAACCGCTTCTCAGGACTATTCCGGATGGCCATCATGATCAGGGCGTTGTAACTATACGGAGGTTTATCGTTGGTCTTCTTTCCAGCACCTTCATCTTTGCCCTCACCACTACTGGGGTCCTTGGAACCATCACCGGAGTTCTTCGAGCAGTCCAAAGGAGGTGGCGTTCCCGTGACGTCCAGGTCCGAATCGGACTCGGACTCTTCCAGTTCGATGAGGTTGCCGCCAGCGGTATCCGATGGGCTCGACGGGGCTTCATCGAGCACTGTTTCCGGCAGAAGGCTGCTGATGCTGAACGACTTGAGTGGCGTGTGCGTCATGACGGTGTTGTCGCCCTGGACCATTCTTGCATCCATGCACCCAGCTTGCACTATCCCTCTAGCGATGCACCAACAACATCTCGCACCGGGGAGCTTCTTCAACGCGCACACACACAGTGGGACCAGCCGGAAAAGAGGCCGGAAGGACAGGCAGGCAATGTGTGGCTCGGTTGGGCAGCAATTCGATACGGGCGCGCGCGCGCTGCCTCCTTGTATTCACAATAGCGACTAAGGTTGGGAAAATTACGTGCCGCCGTTTATATAAACTCGGATTGGGACGAGCAACGTTGTTGGGGGCCAAACACTGGCGGACCAATGAGGTGCGCAGCCAATGGGACCCTCCGCCCGAGCCGGTCCCGCTTGTTTGTTTTGGATTGTTTGCGTCCTGTTTGTATTCAATATTTGTGCTGGAGGAGGCGAGGCCAACGCGCCCAAAAAGGCGGTTCTCGCGTGGTTCTGGTGGGAGTCAGCGAACAACGCGGCCCCCATTGTACATTTACTTCTATCATACATGACCCTTCCAATTGGGACTGCACTGTATACAACGCTTGAGTAGTCTAAGTCCAAGTTCAGTAGTTACCATTGCAGAAAAGACAACCACTATTTTTTAAACTTACTTTCAATGCAAATACCAAATTTTTGAAAGGTTCAGATTTTGTACAGAAATGAGACAATAAGGAAAATGTACTAATGTCCCATTTGAAAGGAATTCGTTCCACCCATTATGACTTCACGGTACATGATGGACCTGGGGTTTGTAATGCTTTGGAAGGCCCAATGGGCAAATTTCGAAAAATTGCTTGGAATATCAGGGCACATGATAGATGACAGAAACAAGGAAGTTGGGTGTTTGATTTTTTTGAATCAAGAGTTTGTAGGTCCGTTTTGGGTCCCAAATACTTGCAGAAAGTAAGATCAAAAAACATTTTCTAGTTCTTCTGTTTGGATGGCCCAAGGTTACAGAATGAAACTGGAGAATGTCTTCATTACTACTTGTCTTACATCAATTTGGAACATCTAACTATTATACCATCAAAGGTGGTTCCAAAAGTCCTTAACCAAGATTCCCTAAATTGTTTCTACATTATTGACGTCTGGTCCATTTCTGGTCGAAAACAAACCTTGTTGCAGACCCAGTCAATGATGATGTTGTAACATATTGGCATAAAGGGAGAAATCAACGTTTACACATGTACCCCAACAAAGTGGGGGCCCCCGATAACTGCCTTGAAGTTCTGCATCTGTATATATTAGCTCTATCCCCCTATTTTACCAGTTTCACACATACAATAACCACAAATATTCCATAAATCATATTTAAAGCCCATTGTCCCCTGGATCCAAGTCGAACATCCATCCAACGTGGGATGTTGTTCCGATTTGAAGCTATAGTGTTTGAGTATCCCTATGACCTCAGGGTACAGCCTAGGAAACTACAGTAAGGGTACCCACACGCACGATGTATGTTCGAGGTGGTGCTGCACCAAAGACCCGCGACCATCATCCGCACACACATTTAGGCAAGCACAATGCCCAAAGGCCCAAACGAGCACGAACACTGAAGCTCACTTTGATGCACACGGAACGAGCGACCGAGCGGTTTGATAACTTCATTGAATCGACTCAACCGAGCAGAAGATATGCGGTTTACCTTTTATATTAGGCGGCATTCAAGAATGCCATGATCCACTGAAGTGCACCACTATTTTTTCCCGAAAATGCGTAAGAATAACATTTCAAGTGCTCCAGCTGCACCCCGTTAAAACGATACCATCTAAATTAACGTCAAAAACGAATTTTTGAAAATCCCGGGTACCTAGATTAGAATCATTGGTAAAAGAGAGTTCCAGTTTTTATATGAGGTGTGATTCCTTTGTAAGATGATCCCAGTGGATGGCACGAGTGCGGAAATTCAACGAGCGCGGATATTTCAACCACAATGAGGAAGTATGGAGTGGGCCATCGTTTTTTTTTTGAATGCGGTGGATGAGTGACAGGAAGACGCCTCGTCACCAACATAAGATTGAAGTGGTGCTCGATTAGCCAACAAAAGAGCGCCAACATCACCACTGAGGAGCGCAAGAACAAGGAGGAGATGTCATTGTTACAAAGACGATTTTATTCTTTCAAGTTTGAATCATCAAATCGATCCTGTCAGGATGGATCGATACCTTCAGTGAAATGAAACAGAAGGGTAGAGGAAGGGTTGAATGCATGTTGGGTCTCCAAGGAACTTTCCATCAATGCGTGGAAAATGAGAAGACATGAATCCAACATTTGGTCCAAAATATGAAATTGTCAAAGTTGGTATTTCTCTATTAGGATTAGATGTGTGCAAAGTAATACATCAATTTTGGTGAAGACATGAGGACACCTTCTTGGACAGTTGCAGGCCACTCAATCAAGCCAGCCAAGAATGAGTCAGAAGAATATTTGGCGGAACATAAAATTCGCTTTGACACTTTTCGACAAAAAAACAACATTTCAATTGGAGCCTGGTTGGAGTTCAATTCTGTGGAATGATCCATGAGTTTCCGAATTTGGCGTGTTTGTTCCTGATTTTGCCCGATTTGTTCTACACAATACATCATAATATTTGATAATACCAGCGAAAATCGACCAACAAGCCGACGTACGTTACTGAACATTCCAATTTTGCCAAGCTCCCTTCCTGAACGATTCCAATGAGGGAGCAAACATAAAAGCCAAGCCATACAATAACCCAATGGTTATTTATACAAGCCGCAAAAGCGCATCGATATTATTACAAATCGTTTGCAATAACAAAGCCCCAACAGTCGACCATGTCACCCCATGGCCATGAACCCATAAGCATCGGCTGAGGTCGCCTTGTCTGGACCACTGGGATTGTTTGCTCGGGACCCGAAGAGAAGTGCAAAACGTGGGCACCCCAAAACTGCAAACCCATGGACCAGCTGCCAATCTGGCTATTTATTAAACATGCGTGTTAATCCGTACTCGGGCCCCTATAAACATGCTGGATTATTAGGATTGTGGCCCTTAAGTTGGGGTGAGATTAGGGCAATAATAAGGGAACCATCGCCGTTTGCTATGCAGTCAGAGTGACACAGTGACACAATCACTGCACTCACAAGTACATAAATGCGATTCTCAATTCAGGATTCTCTCAACAATTCTGAAGGTCCCCGGCCGCAATGAAGACGTAACATTTGTGCGCCCATGATGATGAGGGGTCTGCACCAACCATACGAAGGGTTCGAAAGCGATAAATATTTTCTGCAATTATTACCCTTGTTACATTTCCTCTTTACCACTGGAACAATTGATTTCCGAATTTGTTATGGAACCGCACATGCAAAATAAAAAATCAACAAACTCAGAACCCAACCTTCTCCAGACAATCATTTTCTGAATCCAATCCGATCATCTTGTGATTTGCATCATTGCTTGTAGCTTATGCCTTCTCAGAAGTGTAATCTGTGTTTGCATTGGTGGGCACTTTGCTTACGCCAGCGCGTTATTCATCCCATGGGATTTGGCAGAAGACCTGGCAGGAGGTCTTGTTGTCCACCGAAGTGCGGACAATTCGTTGGACGTGGCTGGTAAGTACAACATTAAACCCATTATTGTTGCCTGAATGCCAAAGACCATGCAATTAACATTTGGATTAAAGGCTAAAACCCTTTCCAAATCCAAAATATACCAAACGAGAAGAATATTTCATTTCGGATTTGGCCAGAGTACTCTTTGGAAATCCGCAGCAAACTTGGGGCTAAAAATCACAGGAGTTCTTTAAGTTATGTAAGCGCGTCAAAATTTACATAAATCCTTCGAGGGACTTCGGCAAGTTTGTTAGATTTGTGTAATCTTGGTGCTTTCACTATCCGGTGTAATGCAATTTTGAGGAAATCAACGTGGAGCTAAAGATCTCTCAGAATTTTGCTTAGCTTAACGAAATTACAAGAATCTCTTTCGATGTTTGGTAACAATGGCATATTTTCAATTTGTATAGTTCCCTGAGAAATCCAGAAAAATACTACATGGTGCTATCTACAGAAATTTAGTGTGATAAAGTTGGAAATGTTTGTTTTAGCGTATTTTGCAAACTTTGAGAATTTTTTGCGGCGGAACTATAAATCGCAGAAATTTTTGGGTCGACTCAAAAAATTCAGAATTTAATTACCTATACGATGAGTATTTTTTTGATTTCAAATTGAAATATCGATTTTTGGGTATTTTTGATCGCCTTGCTATATCGCCAAAATGCAACGTCCAAAAACGAATCCAAATAATTCCACTATTTTTATAGTGAGACCCTACATATTTTCAGTCAACAAGAATCAGATTCCATTTTTTCCAGAAAATTCTAGTTCAAGCAAATTACAAATATCCCATCATGTTTGCTTACATTATAGCGTCACGCATGAAAGACAACTTCATTTCTTTTCAGGAAAATCGTCAGAAAATATCATTAATCACCAAATTTGCCGCCTTCCGCCAAACAGGGAAGTCTTCACGATGGTGTCGTCACCAGGGTGCAGTCACCACCATAGGCGAACCTTTTGCCGAAAATCTAAACAGCACAAAACAGGACGCAGAACTGAAGAAAAAAGAGTGCGCAACGGTGCAAGCGATGGGCGTGGACGTTCAAAACACGTTAGCGTTTCTTTGAGCACCGCCGACCTTTGATTTCGGCCGCCCGGCATTTCAGATGTGGTG
The DNA here is from genome assembly GCA_030264555.1 of Aleochara sp. GC000083. NCBI lineage: Eukaryota > Metazoa > Arthropoda > Insecta > Coleoptera > Staphylinidae > Aleochara > Aleochara sp. GC000083. Next base: position 20,266 of record JARJDZ010003598.1, read on the forward strand.
AATCCCGCACACAAATTTGAAGAGAGCATCTTCGAAGCCAGAACGAATAAATGCACGCTGACGATGCCGCTCTATGGGGAATTCATTCAAACAGCCAAACTATTAGCGATTATGATGTTTCCCTGTTTGTCAGATTCCCTAGGCTCTAACGCACAACAAACACGTGAAATCGACACAGAAATTTGAATGAATTTGGGAAATGTTGACAGACCGCTATAATGACTTCATTGCGAGATATTTATGTGACTTAAGTCACCTGCGCTTGCACAAAGGTGTCGTAAAGGCTTCAAGGTCCAACCCGAATTTATTTTCTGATTTTCCAAAATTACCGACCAGAGAAACCGTTGGAAACTTAATTATTTTGATCTTGATGTCTTGAATCATGGGTTGATTGAGTTATTAGTGTCAGGAAGCATGAAGACATTAAGAAATGGACAAAAATCTGAAGAATCCTGTTTGGGATGTTGGAATGCTCGTCTGGAAGTAAATAAACGAGGTTTACCTAAATTTTTGGACATTCCTCAATGTTCGATTGATGTGGAACCACCCGGTATCAAATGCCAGTAGCTCTAAGCTTCTACTTGTCGATGAACTCTTCAGAATCTCTAGGCAATTGGTAGCTACTTAATTTAAGTATAATTTCAACCTGGTGGAATTCTCAATCTAAATAATTAGAATTAGTTGCTAGCCTTCAACGACAAACCCAAGACTTTTATTAATTATCATCATCATGCCTCGAGATGTTATCAGTTTACCTACAACGATGTCTTCATCGGAATGTCCCGGGTACCAGAAGATTGGGGAATCCGAAGGCGCAGATTGATTCCTCAACATGTGAGGAATTTCGCCAAGATTTATGGCTTCTGCGTCAAAACACTATCGAAACAATCAACAGCCTTGTCCACATGCCGGAGCGGTTCAAACGCCAAATGTCTTCACGCGTTAATTACCTCCGAGGGTGGCGAAGAAGAGCCCGATGTCAAAAATTCAAGTGGTCCGTGGTTTCGCCGTTGGTGGTTTTGCGCTTGCTTATCATGCCATACGACCCCCATAAATGCGTTGGTGGGTGTTCTCTCAAGAGGTCTTCGTGTGTGGGTCGCATAAGGGTTGCTAATCGCTCCGAAACCACACACATGTGCTATGCTAATCTTCGGCAAACCACACAAGAACTCACTCAGTGATAACGTCTAATGTCACTTAAGTCTGAGGTTCTTTGCCGGATTAATCTCCTTCTTTTGGGCAAAGTATTAAATTGTTGGTGCAATAATAAAGATGTTATACCTTTCGGGGAGCTGTAACAACAACAACACCAGAAGCAAAAGAACTCGATGCATGGATGGGCGCTTTGAAGTTCCACCGCTTGCATCAATGCGGAAAACGGACCATTTGCAAAAAGTCTTCAGCACCCACACACCCACACACACACAGAGGGAATTATTCTAATGTTTTGGAATAATATCATAATGCATGGCTGGATGCAGGTTCCAAACAGCCGCTCAAAGTTTTGATGTTGATTTCTTTTGAACGTATTTGACTTTACCGACATGGGCGCTCCTTTTTCTGCTTTCTTTGGTGTTTTTTTGCTATCTTCATCAGTTACATCTTGTTTTGTGTGTACGCGCGCAGGTTGCAGCGCACTATTTTTCGGATGCGTTTTTCCCGTGAAGAGAAGAAAGCATCTCGATGGTGTGCTGATGATGGCGGTAGCATTGGCAACTTGACGTTTCGGTGTTTGCTCTGACGTGCTTCGTGGGGCATTGTGCCAAGGTGGATGCCAATAAATATGTGCCAAAATAATGCGCTGACGTTTTTGTGCGTTATGCAATTATTGTTCGGCGGTTTCCTTACACTCGCAGTCGGCTCCAGCTCGGCCAAAGAGAGGAAATATCATCATCATATAATAACGCGTTTGGCAAACAATGAAGAGCGATTTCAATTGAACATTTTTCGAAAATAGGGAGATCAAACATTGCCGATACGTAAACAACTTATTTGTTCCTATTGTGTCAGCTTTTCCAATTTTTTAAGCGATGAAACTGGAATTTTTCCCCTATGGCTTTTGTTACAGATGTCATTAAAAAGCAAATCAACGTTATTTGCACAAAAATCAGATTTTCAATTGATTTTTTCAGGAAGTGATTTTGGAAACTTTCAATTTTTGGTATCCAAATTTATAATTTACTGAAATTTCACTTGGACATTGAAGAATCACAGAGTTGCAAAAAACTGTACTTTTATGCAGAAAAAAGTAACTCCTTGATTTTTAATAGTAGTTGTATTTGGAATCAAATAAAAACTTGCAAAGCATGTTGCAAAACGTTCTGCAAAGTAAAAGAGACACGCAAACCACGCAAAAACTCGAGTACACTTATAGAATGCATCCCTTGCACACGAAGCAGGAAGTCTGAAGTCGTTTTGCATGAATAGAACTTTTCGCAGTAGACAAACAATACAAACAGTGGCCTGATGGCAGCCGGGGACGAAAAGTGTAGCAAGAATAAAGGATTTTTTCAACGACTGACTCAGCGAGGAGTCAAGGATACATCCCTCAAGTGCGTCTGCTTCTTCATCCATTGGTTTTACCATCAACCAAGAAGCATCAGAATATCAATAACCAGCTCTGCCATCACCATCATCGTCACCAACATCATCGTCTTCATGACAAAAATCTTCAAAATTGTATTTTTTGAAATTCCACCTTGGAAGAAATTTGACGCAAAATGTAATTGGATTTCCAAATTGTGGTTTTGTCAATTTCTCATTTTACTTTTCATTGTGTTTGGCCATGCGCTAGAATTACTAATAAAGTCGCAAAATTGAGGTTGGAATGTCTTCAAAAGACCATGAATTAGTTTATGTAACGTTTTGAAGAAAAAAACTTGTTTTGTTTGGGCTCGAGGGCAAGAAAACTGAAGCAGCCCCGAAAAAGTAATTGGATACTCTAATAGATAGTTTAAGATAGTGTTTTGTGTTAATGTCGGACGCAAACATTCGGCAACAATAAGTGAACAACAAAGTATTGGGTTGCTTATTTACAGATGGCTTGTTTTTGGGCGCCCTGAAATTCGCATTGTGCTATTCTACATTAGACGACATTGTAGCAAACAAGATTTCATATCAATACAAAAATTGGTTGCATTCACTGCTGAAAGATTCTTATCGATGTTGAATAATTTTTATTTGAAATTTTCGTCATGGTAATTTAATATCTTCTTCAGGGTTGGCTCTATCTTCATTTCTAATTTTCTACAACTACAAAAAGCTTCTAGTCTACATTTGTTATTTCTTTTTTTTGGAGGATTTTAAGGGTGATAGGGATGGTGTGGTTGGACTGGGATGGGGTGGTACATAATTTGTACACTTGGCAAAACTGTTCGTAACAAACTGAACGTTCTAACAACGGGAACAGGAACGGGAGCAACCGGGAAATTGACCCAATATGGGGAAAAACACGCGCCGCGACGCTCACTCTTTTAGACAACTCTCCTCCATACCACATACAACCAACATCATTTAAAAAATACGCCCAAGCAAAACCATAAAGTGTTGTACTTCAGAATACAAAATTTCAAACATTTCTGAAACATTTTCCCCTTGAAAATAATTGAAGTTTGAATTTAATTTGCTCTTCTATTGTTCCTCAAAGAAAATTTATTTCGAAGAAGTTTCTGGGTGGCAAAATTTCTAAAGCTTGTCCCATGATATAGGGCAGAATATAAAAAACTTTGGAATTTTGGCCATCATGGATTTCAGCGACAGAAGCAGAGAAATAATTGCATTTTTGAACGTATTTCATGGGACGAAGCCGAATTTATAAATATTTCGTACACAAAATGGGAGGAACAAGGGAACGACAAGTGATTACTGTTTCTACAATATCGACACAATTTATCCCTCTCCCGTTGAAAATGACCGTTTGGTTTTTTTGCTGCTCCAGGCAGCAATTAAAATTAAAATCGTTTTTTTGTTGAGTTTCACTCATTATCTTTGTATACAATATAGCAGAAATATTTCCGTTATTTTTCCATTAAATAAATCAAAAATATTTTTAAATTTGGCAAAAATAAATAATAAAATATTAAAACGAAACATTTCAAAGCGAAATATGAAATGAAAAAATGTTATAATTTTAGATACTGTGGACGATCATTAAAACCGAACAAAAAACAAAATCTTGTTTTGGATCATTTCATCATCAAGCAGCCGATGTTGTAGTAAATATTTAATCGATTTCAATCGAGATTAATTAGTCTCGAGTTCTTCTGCTTCTGCGTCTTCCTCGTCATCAAACGCTGGTTCTATACTTTACCAACGTCTTCTTTTTGGCTTTATTTTGTTTTCTCTTCATTTGATTTGGTACAAGCAACAAAATTAGTGTGCTCGTTTATTTCACGAGCTGATACATCTTATTTAACTTCACCAATGACTTCTTGGACGGCTTTTTCCTCTGAAGATTTTGTGGCTTCAAGATGCCATCAAGCATCACATCAACTTTATTTAATTCATACAAATATTTATGGAAATTAACTACGGAGGTTCGATCAAATCGCTTCGTTTTTTCTTTTGGGATCAAAGGAAGTGAACCAAAAGTTGATCAATGATCCTCAAATGTATGGAATAAAGAAATTTTTGAGTTTGCAACGGAAAATTCACACCAAAATTATGAACAGCTTAATAAATAAACAAGTTGTCATCAAAAACTTTCAACATTTCTTCAGTCAACAGTTCTTCAGTGCTCGGTATGAAGCCACTCAAAGTTGAAGTCAATTCGTTGGTGACATCTGGGAATTTCTTGGAGTTGAGATCAACCCCGTAGAATGAGGGCGCATTCTCTGTAGGCGGTACACTTATCTCCAAAATCAACCCTCAACTAAAATCATTTTCGCGTCCAATTGATCCAGGATCATGCTGAGATTGCATAATAAGTAATGAGAGTAACGTGGAGGAATGCCACTCGAATATTTATTTTCCATGATGGGGCTTCAATTTTCAAGAATTGTGAGAATTCCTCGACATACGGGCTTCCGAAACCCATGGGGGGTTCATCATTATACCTCTTGCATGACCCCAGTCATTAGCCTCCCAATAAAATCAATCAAATTGATTTTTATCAACCGAAATCAATAAAATCGATTTGGTTTGGTATTTTATTGACGTTTTGATTTTCCCATTGCAGCCACATCGAATGTAAATTAGCATTTAGTGTGAGCGTGTAGTGCAAGTGACGATGACTACTACAGAACTGATTTATAACAACAGGAACCAGGTGGATCCTATCCAAATTAACTACCCTAACTGGTGGTATCCATAGAGAGTAATCCTGCTATATGCTGGTTGCTCGACACATATCCCATCTTTCCCAATGGATGGATGGGCTTTAGTTACTACTAATGAGGAGATTTGTACCTTTATAGAAGCCAGGCGAAGTTGATGATATTCGAGAGCATCGAGCACATGTGGATCCACATGTCACGAGCCAATTTCTATTCGTCTATCTCAATTCATATTTGAATTATAATCCGAAATATATTGACTCAAAATAGCATTTTATTTGATACTAATAATAACGATCTAGTCGTGACATTTGAAAAATATATCTCAAAATAGATTCCCAAGATTAAGAAAATTATTTCCAAATTTACTCACACAAATTATCTGCAAAAAGTTGCAAAATTATTTGGTAAGTTGAGATAATTTAAAACCATTGTAAATTTAGTCAATTAAATTTATTTATAAATTTTCCAATTTATTTTACCATGAGTTTCTAATTAATTTCGTTTATGATAATCAAATTTGCATGGGCTTTCTGCAAGCCATTCGTTTTTCAAATATAAAAAGAAAAAAGCGAAAACCTCAAACAACCTCAAAAGAACCGAACACGGACACATTTTGTTTGGTGTCAACGTTATTAACATTAAATTGTCCGATGCGTGGATTCTTTGCCGAAATGAGCGGCATCATTTCATGAATGCTCGAATATTCGTTTCCCTCGGACGTTTATTTTCCAGGCTGCACGAATTCAAATTTTGGGCGCGATTTGCATACAAATGGTCCGGTTGGTGGCCATGCAACATGGCTGGATGACTGCGAGGTGTCGTAATTTATTAAAAATATTTACATTTTCCAAATAGGAACAACCGACCAGGGGTAATTAGTGCAAGTCGTGCATAGACCGGCTCGAATTATACCGACGTTATTTCTCGAAAAGTTTCAGAATTTATAGATCTCTAGAACAAAAATTGGTGAAAATTATAATTTTTAATTATACAGGTGTTTATAGTGATTCGATTTGCAAAGAACATCATTAGAACATCAAAATTTTTTCCAAAATATTTGCTTCACCCAAAGGGGTAAATAACCAATTAGTAATTACTGTTTGTAAGAAAATTTATGAGCACCCGAGAAATATTTTGTATAGCATTATAAAGCAGCAAACGAGTGTAATTCGATACGATTTTTGCTCGCATTAATAAATCATCATTAATAATCATTCCTCATCTGAAATGTTGGGCATTGTAGCCGCTCAAAAAACAGGTTTAATCAACCGATTGCGATCTCGACTCTAAACTCGCTGAACTAAACAACCCAATATCTGTGTAATGGATCACATGAAAATCATGTAAACGCTCAATTCGCTGATGATACCTGATAAGGCAACAACAACAAACGGAACAAATGGAGCAACGGTGATTTGAGGCCCAAAAAAGAACAATACTTTTCAAACAACCGGGCTGCAATATCCCCGCAAATGTATCTTATTTCTCCTGGGAGGGGGCTTGTAACTTGATTAGAGTTGCATTTTCCATGTTCTCACTTATCATTCATCATGTTTCCCCGGAGTGATGAACAGTTGTGCGTTGAAAATTTCAATGCAAAATTCTCAAACATTAATTTTTAGTCTAGTTTTCAGTGTAACATAGTTTTTTCTAAATTCGTTTGATCTACGCCGAAATAAATCACATCTGGTGTGATGTGATAGGATACAAGTTTATAGCTTGTACACACAGAACATGGACAAGTTGTAACTTATAAGTCATTGATTTTCGTTTGTCGTGCCCCATCCGAAGAAACGTCATTTGGTGTGTTTCACGTTTCTAAAAATACAAACAGTTCATTAGAGATGCTGCAGCTCTCATCGGGGAGCTCTTCATTGGAATTGTGGGCCTCTCTCATTCATGAATATAGCGTATTTTTTACATAAGAATTGGGAAGACTTGGAGGAACCAGGAAATCTGGATGCACTCACGACACGCCGAATGAGAAATGCGCGCAGAAGTGTGACGTTCGCATTCATGGATGATGACCAAATAAATAACACTTTCATACAGCAGCTATAAGGAAGATCTGTTTAATTTCACTGGAGCATGAATATTTTATGGAACTCCATAGGTTGTTGGTTGTTCAATTGAAGCTAAACATTGATGATAATACGGCTAAAATTAAATTGAAATGAGTGGTTGTCTAAAAATTTTTAAATGGAGGACCATTTAAGCAAAATCCAAATTTCCAATTTTGACGAAAAAATATGATTGATCTCCTGCGGGATTCGGAGATACCTGAACATGCAATATGGAGAACCTAAAAATACAACATTTTCACTTTTTTTCGCACATTTAACTGCATATAACTTTTAAACGGTTGGACCAATTAAACTATACTTAGAACCAATATGGAGGTTTTGCTGAGCACTTTCCAAAAATCTATGGGTTCATGCCCTTTTAGCAATGGGGAGGCCAGAAATCGCGTTTGAAGAAAAAATTTTAAAAAAAGTTTGTGGCGATAAAATCGATATGAAATTCTTAAATTCGCTCAAGTTTGCAAAAATTTTCATATCTCCAAAACTAATAGACCGATTTGGATGATTCAAAGGACATTTTACATATTTTGACACCAAAATAAGATTAATTATGGTCCCGAATTCATCCGGGATTCGGAAATACTCGAACCTAAAAAATGGGGTCCGAAAAATCCAAAATTTTTTAAAGGTATGACCAATTAAACTAAAGTGAGAACCAAATTGTAGGTCTTGCTCAGTACTTTCCAAAAATGTATGGGTTCATGCCCTTTTAGCAATGGGGAGGCCAGAAATCGCGTTTGAAGAAAAAAATTAAAAAAAAAGTTTGTAGCGATAAAATCGATATGCAATTCTTAAAATCGCTCAAGTTTGCAAAAATTTCCATATCTCCGAAACTAATGGACCGATTTGCATGATTCAAACGACATTTTACATATTTTGGCGAAAAAATAAGATTAATCATGGTCCCGAATTCATCCGGGATTTGGAAATGCCCGAACCTAAAAAATGGAGTCCGAAAAACGCAAAATTTTCGCTTTTTTTCGTGTCTTTCACTGCGTATAATTTTTTAACGGAGCGACCAATTAAACTAAAGTGAGAACCTAATTGTAAGTCTTGATAAGCCCTTTTCAAAAATGTATGGGTTCATACCCTTTTGGTAATGGGGAGACCAGAAATCGCGTTCGAAGAAAAAATCTGAAAAAAAAGTTTCTAGCGAAAAACCGATATGAAATTATTAAAATCGCTTGAGTTTTAAAAAAAATTCATATCTCTGGAACTAATAGACCGATTTGGCTGATTCAAAGGGCATTTACCATATTTTGACGGAAAAATAACATTGGTCATGGTCCCGAATCTCTGCGGGAATCGGAAATACACGAACCTGAAAAATGGGGTCCTAAAATTGCAAAATTTTCGCTTTTATGCTCATTTAACTACGTATAACTTTTAATCGCTTGGATCGACTTGCAAAACTAAAATAACATTTAATACAGCGTCATTTGTACCTAAACTAAACTAAATTTTGTATTGGGCCAGATATAATTAGCCGGAAAAGAATCATAAATAAAATAAACGTGAACATCATAATCTTGAAAGTTTGGCTTATGTCAACCAGGGCTCATAGATGCCACATATAAATCCGCAATGAAAGCAACAAATCTAACATTTCTAGGCAAGTGTGCTGTTTCCTAAGCCGTCAGCGCATTGGGCGGAATGAGATCGAAATCCTCGGCAAACAAGCAACATCTGGTTCGCATTGAACATTCAGACCACTCATCAGCGCTTGTTAGATTTCGATGTGTGTTGGCTGTTGTTGTTGTTGACGATGGTGAAGAGCAACCAGCACCCACGCTATATCCCACCAACACACAACAAAACGCATTTGGCGTGCTTTATGCCCTGCATCTGAAAGTGTCCAAATGTTTGCCGAATGTTTACACAAAACATTTAAACATTTTTCGAGACGTCGACACGTCGTGTTTCCGCTTTATCCTTTTCCTCCATGGTAATAATAATAAGGGTACAATGACACAAATAACATTATTATAGCGAACCTCAATGGTCGGATATTCAAGACCAGATTTGGCCGGAAGACGGAAGGGATAAAGGTTGAAGAGTGCCGAAGGGATGATAGGATTAGCCCAAATTGAGGAAATAAACGCGAAGGTTTCTAAGTTGTTATGAAATGTCTTTGAAATGTTTTTGCAGATATTTGGTTCCTTCTTGAGTGACAAGTTGCAAACACAACTCTTTGAAATAGAATTCTGAGCAGATTACTGTATAAATAATTAATCATAAATGTGCAAATAGATAAAAGAATGGTCCAAAAAATAAGCTTGAAATGGGGATGAAAGGATGCAAGTTTCAAGACCATTAAACGATTAAATTCCATTTTTAACCCTTTTGGGTCCCCATTTTTTACCATGCTACCGATATGTCAATCGTTTATAATTTCTATATAATATTTAAAATCCATTTGAACCCTAGTTTGTAACTAATCTTCTTACCATGGTACAATTCTTTTGAATTTAATCCTTTTAAATCGAATTCTCATCCCTTCAAATTTTGTTTGCAGATGGATCATTAATTGGAAAATGCAATAAAATTATGGACAGGTGTTACAATATTGAAAATTTGATCTTTTGGTAAATTTCGCTTTTCATTGTATGTGAAGGGAGATAATTCAAAAATTGTCAGTACCAAAATCTTTGAAGTTTGATCGGCGCTTGTTTCCGATCGTAATAAACGTTAATCATCAAATCAACGGATCCGACTCCTTCTTTCTTCACACTTCTTCACGTACAACTATAATTTCCAGGCGAAGAATAATAATATACGCGTAATTTGATTGTTGGGCCCGCTCATTTCGGGGCATCCAACTACAATGGGTCCAACAATCATAATTGCTGACTGCGCACAATTTCGCTACATGAGAAGAACAAATCCAACAAATTAAAGACTTCACACCAATCCTCCGGCGGCGGCGGCGGATGAACATTTACACAAAGCACCGAACTGTACCCATGCCCAAATTGCCAAATATTTTCCAAACAGCGAACAAAGGCAAAAAAGAGTTTTTGAACATGTTGGCGACGAAATGGATTTTTGCACGGTACAAAGACACCGATAGGATGACAAATATTTGAAAAATAAGTCGTGGTAAGCTGATTATGGATTTTGGACCTCCGGACGAGTCTTATAAGACTTTGAAAACCGAAGATGGTGTAAGCAATGAGATTCACTTACAAAAGTTCTGAGGGACAAGAAATAAGTTCTGCATGTTGTCGGTGTCCGTTTGGACCAACTAATCTCAATCATGGCAAATCTGCTTAAACCAACACCCAAAACCCATGATGGGACTGAAAGGTAGATTTTGAATTTGGACCATTTAATTAATTCATTCATGACCTCTTGCAATTTTCAGCCGTCACCCTTGATATCGTTAATGGTTGTTGCGCAAATAGAGCGACCCTTAAATTTTATGCGCTAATCGAAGGCAGCCAAACATCTTCATTCAACCATCCAACTTCAAGGTGTAACTTGGGACAGAGGGTTGTATTTTCGGTGTTACCACAAACAAATGCGTTACGATTTATATTAAAAGGGCGTACCATGTATGAATCTTTTATCATCATATGTGTACCATCCCTTCAGGGGACCATAACGAATTAAAAACGCACAAACGCCATAATGTTTAACGTTACAGATTCGGTGATAACTACATCCACATCAATTCATTCCATTAGGGTTTTTTCGACCTTTATCGTTGTCGCTCTTTCATGGATGACATCTTCTTCACGGGAATGCTGTCGCAGAGGCCTAAACGAGGGGTTGATTTGTGTCATCCATCATCAAAAGAGCGTCGTTTCAAACCGGCGTCATTTGACGATAAAGTCACTACCATATTTGTTCAATTTAACGCTTTAAACTTTTTACCAATAGGTCATCTACAGATGGTTCGGATTTATGTCTTTCAAAGAAATGTGTTGAAATGTTTTTTAGGAAATTTTTTTCACAGGTTTGATTAAAAGCATTAAAAATAAATGTTGAGTGTGTCTACTCAAAAATATCTTCAGCTGTCTTTAGATTTACATTTTGTACTTAATTTGTTTCAGTAAAATAATACAAAATTTGAAGTGTATATGAAACTTTTTTCTTGGTCATCTTCCAAAAATGAATTATCATTTTACAACCAAGAACTTTGAACAACTGTTTGAATTATTCACAGTGAAATTGCGCGATTATTGCAGAAAATCTAAAATTTTACACTCAAAAATCACCCATTCAAAATCAATACATGAGCATAACAAATTCACCAATAACTCCATAATGATACATGATGAAGAGCTACTGTCCTTTCTTATCTCCTATCGATTGTCCAAAAATTGCATAGACTAGTTGGTGGTCCAAAGAAGGGCCCAAAATAATCTCGTAT
>JARJDZ010003601.1:0-20914 GCA_030264555.1 Aleochara sp. GC000083
GTTAAAGACGCGAAAAAAAGCGAAAATTTTGCATTTTTAGGACCCAATTTTTCAAGTTCGGGTATTTCTGAATCCCGTAGAGTTTTGGGACCATGACCAATGTTATTTTTTCGTCAAAATACTATAAATACCGTTTGAATCATCCAAATTGGTCTAATAGTTTCAGAGATATGAAAATTTTTGAAAACTCGAACGATTTTAAGAATTTCATGTCGGTTTTTTCGCTACCAACTTTTTTTCCAATTTTTTTCTTCGATCGCGATTTCTGCTCTCCCCATAATCAAAAGGGCATGAACCCTTAGATTTTTGGAAAGTGTTCGTCAAGACCTACAATTTGATTCTAACTTTAGTTTAATTGGTCCAACCGTTTAAAAGTTATTCGCAATTTAATAAGCGAAAAAAATTAAAAATTTGCATTTTTAGGCGATGAAGTTGTCACTTCATATACAATGTTTTTTTAAGTAATAACAATGCTATTAAATAATTTATATTTAAAATACTTAAATATCTAAAAAGTTTTTAAATATAAAATTGCAATTTTGCAAGTTTGAAAATAAAATATTTTCAAATAACAGATAAACTATTAAATTAAGTAAGTACTTAGTAGTGAAACAAACGAGAAACTCATAAAATCTGCATCTTATTAAATTTGGCATACAATTAGATTTAGTAGCTAGTGTGCATGAAACAGATCCAATTTTATTCGAATTTGAAGTTTAACTTGCAAGCAGTCGTGGAATGACTGGATTCTCGGCCAAGTTAAATATATATTTCTGGTGTATTTGTGTATTTGTCTGGCTAAAGTAGGAAAACTGAAGCATGGATTTTCCAAATCTAGTGCATAGTGCACATTTTCCCATGTAAATTCAATTATGTAATTTTAATTTTTAGATACGAAGAAAACTTAATTCGAGTAATTGTATGATTTTATTAGAATTTCGTGTGCTTTAAGGTGAAGATATTCTTAAATTTGCAATCAAATTAATTAGCAAAAATGTAGGTACTCAATGCCAAATTTTTTGTTGGCACAAGATGAAAATTTTCGTTCCACTCGAGCAAAAACGAACACATCTCGATTATATTCACATATGTTTCCATTTTTTTTTGTAAAACTCTATACTAGCTAATTCGAGTTGTACAATTTCCAAAAATTTAATTTACAACATGTGAAACACTTTCAGTAAGTGCTCCATATATTTAAATCATAATTAACAACAGATAAAATCAAATAGAATGACACATTTTCAACAAATAATTTGGTAGCAATGAAATATTGATGAAAAAAAATTATTTTCAATTTGAATTTCAAATCTTTATAAATTTTTTTGGTTATAATTTTAATTAGTGAATCAATCACCACCCACGCAAAATTTTGCATGTAAACATAATAATTTAGAAAATGACGCAAAAATTGTAAATCATGTCACAATGTCTCCTGTAAATGATTTATTGCATAGGACAACGTTGTCGTTAGGCATTTTTCGTAAAAATCTGCTTGCAAATTAGAACAATTTCGTCGACAAGTGCGAACGAGTGTTGAACAACCTGCCAAAATTGCTCCCAAAAACAACGTCATTCTGGTCTAATCATTCGTGAGAAATTCGCACGCGAAATTCAAGGATTAACGATTTGCAAGGATTATATGCGAACGTATCATGTTGTTATAAATAAATTTTAGAGATCTGACTAATATTTGCACTATTTTTACATACTCATACATGTGCAAAAAATTTACAGGGTATCCAAATTAAACATTCATTTATTGTCTTATTAATTAAACAATTTCAAAATCCATTTTCTTTTTCACCCTGTAGATTTTAATCTTCAATAAATAAACAATTTCATTGTTAAATCAGAACGTTTCTAACATTAGAAAATAAATAACCAAGCAAAATGTAAATTTTCTATTCGTTTGAAAATTATTTTCAGTTTGGAAAACACAGAAATTTTTCTAGGATTGAAATATGAGCGTTTAAATTTAGACGAATTTAATAAATGTGAAGTGAAATGATATGCAAAATACACGCGTGTAGTCGCCCACGTTTTTATGGCACGTGTTACAGAAATTTTGAAATTTCCTTCAAGTTTTGTCTCTTTGTGACGTCATTTGCACGCAGTTTTCAACAAGTTTTGACGACAACAAGTTCCAATGTTGTTGAAATATTTATGCAATTTTTTTTGTCTTCATTGATCAGACTATTTATAAATTCAGGATTTTTGAAATTATTGCTTTGGATACCTTGAAATTTTATTTCAGTAATGAATTCGATGCTGGATGTATTTTTGAAGGTTTTGACCTGATTTTTGATGATTTATTGAAATTTTACAGATTTTTTGGTATCATCAAGTTTCCAAAAAAATAATATGATTTTTCACTTTTTTAATTAATATTTTGATGATATTAAGCAGAAATAAAATTCCAACTGGATATAATTTAATGATTTCTGATATAAGAAATTTTTGCAAAATTTTAAGTCACTGATTGTTGATGGTCCATAATAATATTTACAATTTACAAAAATTTGAAAAATCAAGGCAGAAACTTAATTTTAAGCACACTTAAAAACCAAAACAAAAGAAAAACACATGGAAACACATTTTCTTTGACAGTAAACAAATGCAAAAACAACCGATAAACGTTAAAATACGAGGGATGTCCTTGAATTATTAGCAAAGCGGATTTTTTTTTGATGGTAGCTACCTGATATCGAGACGGTTCGAATTTTTTTTGGATCGTCGGTGATGGGACACGTTCGACGCCGCTTTTCACTTGATCGCTGCGAGAAAACTGAAATGTTTTCAGCGTTCACCGTCGCCGCCAACTCACCAAACTCGGCGCAAACACGAGACACTTGATGCCATTTTCGTCTCTTTCTCACACTTCTATCAAGTTTGCAAAACGGACGTCATGTTTACATCTTCGAGGATGTGATCGAATAAACATTTGCTGGGAATTTGCACGAATTTCCAAGAAGGAAACGTTTGAATGGGAGTTTTCTTGTTTGAAATTTTGAATTTCCCGCCAAAATTCCACATGGAATTTCTCCTTAATATGAAAAGTTTTTGAAATTCGGATTTTCATATTTGCATTATAAGTTGATTCAAATCTGATTTTCCTATTTTTTTTTATTTTTATGAATTTGAATTAAAATTTCTTAAAAATAAAACAATATTTGTTTTTAAAAAAGTTTTAAAATATAGAAATTTATGATAGAGGCCAAAAGAAACTAATAAATTACTTTTACCATTATTTTTGGCACTAAATTACATAAATACTCTCCAAACTCAAAGGTGGCTCTTTTTACACCTCATCTTTGTTGTAAATTAATAAATAAATGCTGGTTCTAGAACATAAAACAGAACCTGTTCGATGAATTGTAGTAAACGAATATAAAAATAGTCTTCTAAGATGTATTTTTATTTCGTTTTCTTGACTGTAGTTTCTGTACGGATTGCTCCACCTGTAAATCTATTTTTTCGCACGAAAATTGCTCTGCACACGCTGAAATACGAAACGCGAAATTGCCCCACGTACGAAACGCATTCATCACGTTCTATTTTTGCATTCGCGTACATTTCTCATTCCTCAGGTTTTCGCCCAAGTTTCGAGAACTTGAATTTGAGTTTTGATGCAATTTTATGACTTGAAATTTGTTTTTATTTGAAATTTCCCTGAAAAATTTTATTTTGCAAAAAAATTATAGTCCATGATTATCATTTTGTTAGAAAGATGGATGATTTATTCAGCAATCAATAATGAAACATAAGAAGGAAAATAATGTATTGAATTTTGCAAATTTGAAATAACGCAATTCAAATATTTGCAAAAATAATTTTAATACTCCTAGCGACATCTAATAAGGATGAATAGAACTTTAGAAAGAAAATGTGAGAACAAAATGTACTGATTTCAGAAATTTGATCATAGAGGGCAGGAGAATCCAAATTTTGCATAAAATATAAACTAAATCATTAATTTAAAATTAAAATTTTACAATTTTACGTTATTTACTTCTAAATTTAAGTTTAGAAATATATAAAATATCTTCTCAAATAGTTTTGCAAAATTTTTAGTACAATTTTTAACAAACGATATTATGTTTTCATTAATAATTGGAAGATGTCGCGACAAGTCAGATTTTTGCCAAAAATTGCACGCAAAATTTTATTTGCTTTTTTTTTCGTACATTGAAGCAAAATAACAACAACAATAACACAAAATTGATACATAGTATCATTTACTACATTCTCGAATTGCAAATAAACTTTTCACCTGTTTTATTCGCATTTTATGAATCGTAAAATCGCAAAACTCCTGTGATTCCAAACCACTAAAAGGCAAAATTATCCACTAAAACACAGCAATAACAATACCAATAAAACCTACATTACTTACATTTATGTGAGGTAGGTAAAATGCCATAAAATAAATAACTAAACCAGTGCATGTAGCAAAATGACAAAATTGCATTCATTTGGAATTAGAATTGCACCAAAACCACGCAAGAATGTTGCTGTTGTTGCTGTTGTTGATCTATTCGATTGACGTCTCTTGACTATTAACCTAGTAATAAACCAAAGAACACTAAATAGCAACAAATATGGGCGAGCAGAGTGACCAAACTGTTTTGGTATTAAACATCAGTCATCAAGCATTTAAGGAATTTAGATTGGCAACCGAAATAAATATTCAAATAGCAGCTATAGGTTCAAACATTCGGTAAAATGTGCAAATTTCAGATGGCAATTTGTATTTTTTAATGTGAGAATGTAGTTGGTAAAATTTCTTCATAAGAATTGATTGTAAAAAGTTTCTTGTTGAATTTAAAAGTTCAACAACTTGAAATTTTTGTTTCTGATGATTGTCACCAAGTAAAACTGTATATTATTGACTAAATTAAGTGTTAGAGCATCTGGGTCATTTGGTTTACTAATGAGATAGAGATTTTGAGATATGAGAACTTCTCAAGAAATTTGAAGAAAAGTTGCATACGTTTGAATTTGCCAAAAAGTTTTTCAATTTGCATCAGTTTTCTATGAATTTAACGCCCAATAAATAAAACCAAAAGATTTTTTATAAGTTTATTTATTGTACTTTTAGATAACATTTAAATATTTTCCAAATTCCAATTGGAAGTATAAGTTTTTTGACTTCAAACAATTTTGGGAAATTTTACAACTTGTTGAATTTGATATTCTTTTAAAATTTTCTTAACAAATAGTTGGTTAATTGAAATAACAAAAATGGTATTTCCTAAAGAATTTAATGTATTTTTTGTTGCCAATTAAACATTACAAATTTATTAACAAAAAACATGAGTTTTTTCCTATTGAAAATATTTAAAACATCATTCTACTATTTGGAACTTTTCTTAAATTTTCTCGACGACAGGAAACTTATTTAAAATAAAACAAAAAGTATTTATTAAAGAATTTAATATACTTTTAGTTACCATTTAAACATTTTTGAAAATTCATCTGAAAATACGATTTTTTTGCATTTAACAACATCATGCATTTTGGTATCTTTTAACTTATTTTTTTTTTTAACTTGCAAAAATCGATTACTAATTATTGATTATTGTTATGGTGATGTTTAAAAGGATGCATCTTCTTCTTCCCTCTTCCCAATTCTGCAAAACCACCCTCAATGGTCTGATTCAATCGCAGTGCAAGAATACTTTGCGGAATTTCAATTCCAGCTTGAGGAACATCGCAATCATTTTGCGTCATATCAAACATATATTGCAAATCAATATCGTATCGTGGCAATTTATCTCTGAGATAAGAGATGACATTAACCCCAAGAAGTGGCTCACGACTCATAATGAAGCTTGAAAGATAACGAGGACTCTTTGATTTTTCGGCGCAATGCAGCAATAACGCCCACGAATCGTAATCTGCATCCAAAATGTATGTATTGTAAACGCCTTCATCTGAAAAAAATAATTAAAATTAACAATATTTTTATTAGTAATGCAATGAATTAAAAAAATAAATCTAATAATGATGAAAATAAGCATAATAGAGACGTATATGCCATTCATTTGGTGAAGCATATCATTTTATCCAATTGGAATTATTTCGATAAATTAACTGATATTATTTATTGCAATGTTATAAATAATTATTAATAATTAATTGTTGTTATGCAAAATAAACAATATTTATAACAAATTGCTAATGTAATCATTCCAAAAGTCATTATAAGCCGAGAATATAGTAGCTAATCCACTGATTTAATTAGTTAATCGGCTGGATAATTAATTATTGCTATTTAATTTATTGAGATAACTTGTTTTAAGCTTATTATTTTTGTTAAGTTAACAAGATCCGGTATGGTCTAGTGGCTAGGATATCTGGCTTTCACCCAGAAGGCTCGGGTTCGATTCCCGGTACCGGAAAATTCTTTTTAAATTATTTTTTTTGTTTAAAAATAACGCAAAAATATTCTGCAACTTTTGCAAAAAAAATCAACTCGTTATCGCTAAAAATCAAAAAGTTATCGCTGAAAAACCATGTATTACGCTGCATATCACTGCATTTACTATTTAACTAATTATTACATATTAAAAAAGACAATAAAATATATAAATAAATTTAAAAAACATTTTTCAATTAACTAAATAATAGTTTTGAAATAATATTCTTCGAAAAAATTTGGAAAATTGCCGAAAATTTCTGAAAAATATCGTTTTTTAAATATTTCTCAAATATTTACTAATTACACCATTTTTAAATTGTTTTTTATTCAATAACGTACAATTTTAAAAAAATACATTAAATAAGCTTTCATTTGATGTATAATTTATTAAATTTAAAATATTAGAAAATTTCAAAAAAAATAAAAAAAAAAATTTTTTCAAAAAAATTCTTTTTTAAGCTGAAGTCAGAAAATTTTATGTTATTAATTAGTAAAATTACTTACAAATATCTTCAGAATGAGTCCAATGTGCAGGCTGCTCCATATCCGGTATATTCCACGTGATATTGCCAATTAATTGCTCGTTAAGCGGGTCATCAGTAAAACTATAGGTAAAATTCATTGTGACGTCAATCAAAGGAGCCGCCATTGTGAATTCTGCACGCATACAGCGATAGGAGAGAGCTTCCTCCGAGCTGGCATAATATTGCACGACAAACCATTTACCTAGCAACTAATTAAACATTCATTAATTACTAATTTAAATTTTCATGTTAGGCAACCAATCATACACATATAGTCCAAAAACCGGATTTATCATTGTTATATTAACAAATTGATTGAATGGAATGGAACTTAATTAATTGATTAAATTTCAAGAGATTTTGAAGAAATTTGAAAATTTGAGAGATGATTTCTTGTAAGGAAATAGCAACAAATGAAGTTATAGCAACTTAATGACATTTTAATCATATCCTATGTTAGTGAAGTGGTCTACAAGATGATTAGTGCCTTTCGTCTTCATATGTGATGCTATTAGGGCCATCATCATCAACACAAATGGCGGAAGAAGTCGAAGAACAAAAGGAAGAACAAAAAGAAAGATCACTTACCCTTTCGAGATCAAAGTTGCGAATCGATCTGACTTTGGGGCACTTCACCTTGTTTTCCGGTCGTTTCTTGAAGCCTCCGGCGATGTACGTTCCGCACGAGGACGTAATGGCCGCGATCAAAATGGCGCACAACAAATTCGCACCGAGCGCGTTCATTATTGCAAATTGCGATCGGCCGGAAATTCGAGCAAGTGAATGACGAGCGCTCGGAAATGTTTTCGTGTCGAATGCATGGGAAGTTTGCGAGCCCAGAAATGTTTGTGTTCTTCTGATAAGAGCTTCCTAATAATCATCAACTACAAATGTGTTTGGATAAAATTGAAGCCCACACAAAAATTTCTTATCGTTGGATGCGTTCATTGTGTTGCTCGGTTTTGTGTCATTCGACTCATTTCTCCGCAGATTGCGTAATTAAAATGGGTAGTATTGTTAACAGATGTTGCCAATTTATTGCGAAGGTTGTTACGAAATTTTCAAGGAAATGAATCAGATGGTGAAATGTTATGTTTCAATATAGTTCTTCAACTTTATCCTTCTGGAAATTATATTTACCATTAGGTGATAATAAATTGTTATATATTTTTTGAAAGGTTATTTTGTATAGTTTAATTATATCTTTAAATTATTTTAATCAGATCAATAGTTTTGAAGATATTAACAATAATGATAAATTAATCATTAAGTTTAAAGTTTAGTTAAAAAATGTTTCATAAAGTTTAACTTTTTGAAAGTCAGGTTGGAAATTGAACAATTTATTGTTGTTATATGCCATTTTAAAGGTAATTTCATTTGCTTTTAAAATATTTTTTGATAATTTAAAAAAGTTAATTAGTTTTTAAGATATTTACAAAAACCTCAGATTAATCATCTAGAAATTTTAAAGTTAAAATACGTTTCAGAAAATTTAGCTGTGTGAATATCATATTTAAAATTAGTTAATAATAAAGTGTTATACAGCATTTGAAAGGGAATTTAATATACTTACGTAGGCTTTTTTCAAAAATTTGATGAGATAATTAGTTTTGGAGATATTAATAAAAATGTCCGATGAGATTTTTTCAAGTTGTGTAATTGGAATACATTTCGGAAAATTTAACTTTCTGTAATTCATATTTAATATTAGGTAATTATAAAGTTTTATAGAGCATTTGAAAGGTAATTTAATATACTTTCAGTGAGTTTTTTTGTAATTTCAATCAGACAATTAGTTTTGAAGATATTCAATAAATTATTAGATGACTTTTTTTGCAAGTTTATAATTGAAATACATATTAACAAATTTAATTTCCTATAATACATATTTAATATTAGGCAATAACAAACTGTTATAAAGCATTTGAAAGGTAATTTACTATATTTTCATTGGGTTTTTTTATAATTTCAATCAGCGTAGTAGTTTTGAAGATATTCGATAAAGTATTATGTGACATTTTTTGCAAGTTTGAAATTGAAATACATTTTAACAAATTTAACTTTATAAAACTCACATCTAGAATTAGATAATAACAAAGTGTTATAATGCATTTGAAAGGTAATTTAATACACTTTCATTGTATTTTTTCATAATTTTAATTGGATTATTATTTTAGAAGATATTATCAAAAATGTCAGATATGTCATTTGGAAAATTAAGAAAAAACTTATGATAATTTCAAACAGCAATAACTAATATTATTTAAACGATATTATAGACAAGTTATATATCAAATTAAAGAGAATTTAAAACACTTTGCAATAATCTAAGTCATGTCTAAATCGAACGAAAAACTTAAAAGTTATGATGGAAAGTGTAAAATTAAAAATTTCAGTTGGATTTCTAGTACAAGGAGGGTTCTAAAATTTTCAGGACACATAAATTGTTTCTTTCTCTATAAATCTCATCTTATCATGTTCAGTAATCAAAACAACACTTCCGTATAAACAAATCATTTAGTGTGATTTACTGATCGTCACTAATTAATGCACATTTACATTTTTTCTGCACATTCAGCTCATGCCGAATGCTCAAACACAATAGAAGCTGTCACGATGAATGGCATCCGTAATCACCTCCTCGCAAATTTACGACGAAAAATTATCTCATAATTGGCACATAATTTAATCATCGTCTGCGTGCGCGGTGCGCATTGCATCGTTTAACCTATCACTTCAAACTGCAACACACCGCGCGCGCAAACAACAAACAAACAAATATCGTTCGTGCATCTAACGCAGTTGGCAAACACGTACAGGCAACCCACAATGATGAAATTCGCGAAAACTTTCCACCCACTAGCTTCAACCGCGTGCGCCATCTTGAATTAGTCGCGGCACCAGTGTAGCGATAATGGCGCGAGAGCAATTGTATAAACAATTGCGCGACTTTTGTCATTTAATCAGCCCACCGTCCAGCGCCAGTATAACAGCCGCGAAATCGTCCGGCCATTGTGCATATTAAAAATGTGCAACTTGACATTCGCACCACATCTGCTCGCCGCCGTCATCGTCTGCCTGAGCGCGCTAAGTAGGCCACCCAACGTGCACGCGATGGACATCTGTAAGTAGTCGACGCAAGCGCCGAACGACATTTAGCTGACATTTGGTGACATATTTAGACGAGAAAGTGTCAACGTCCGAGGACCTCTCGTGGAATATCTGCGTGAAGGCGAACGAGGAGTTCAAATGCGGCTACTGTCAGATGTCCTGCGCCGATCTGGGCCACAAATGCGACCGCGATCCGCAGGAGAAGTGCGTCTATGGCTGCTACTGTCAGAAAGGTTATGTCCGAGCGACGGAGGATAAAACGTCGACGTGCATCCCACAGGAGGACTGCTTCCGGCAGGTGAATTGCCCACGATCCAATGAGATCTTCACGTGTGGCGGACCCTGTCAAGTTCGCTGTGACAATCTCGGTCAGAAATGCAACCAGTCGGGCAGCTGTCATAATGATTGCTACTGTATGGATGGCTACGCGCGAAAAACCGATGATAAGAGTGAATGCATTCGCTTATTCGATTGTCTCCATTGACATTCATCAATTTTACACTTTTACAGGATCGTTTGTCATTGTTATAAATGAGATTCCAATCAATAAATCAATAAAATGTGTCGTACATACAAAGTTATTAATTTCAAGGCGGCAAACGTGCTAAAAACATCAATGAGTAATCGGAATGTGTTTGAACTTCGAAATTCAATTAAAATTCATGATTTGTACGTCTAAATTTGAATAAACCCGCCATAAATCATCCATGGACGCTTATTAAGTTGCCTACCCTGAAGGGGTAACCCATTATAACCGTACATTGTAATTTTCCATCAATTACTTTACTTTTTATTTGAAAATCACTTACAATTGAATTTTAAATATGATAATTAAGAAATTCATATTTTATTTATTGTTTTTAATGTTAAAAAAACAAAAGAGTTTCGAGCGCCGTTGCTAAGGTAGGTCGACGTCACGACGTTGCTAGGTACGCAAACAACTGCAGAGCAGAGTGAGCCGGCTGCATGCACGTAACGACCGCCTCGAAATTATGCAAAAAACGCATGAAATAGTGATAATCTCTGGTTGAAGTGCTTCAAAATGGTAATACAAGGTATGTAGTTCTTGCTGATCAAAGTATTTCTTGCCCATTGTCGCGTAATGAATGAAAATCTGAACGAATATGGTCGGCTCGTTGTGCAGCGGGCGCGCCATCGCCGACACCGTCCAGCGCACGGCGAGCGGAGCTCGGCTCAAAATCTTTCGCATTGAATTTCGTCGTAAGTACAGTGAATTAGCTTCAGAACCCATGTATTTTCGATAGATATCACGACGGGTGACATTTTTGCGCAAATTCCAAGTCGATATCTGCTGTACTTTGCGAATAATCTGTATGTAAAGTTGGCGAGCCGAGGCGCGAGACCGTCCCAGCACCGGCAGCCAGCTCGGCGCGCACACCCGTCTCGGCTCGCATATTTTGGCGCATGATTTTGGCTTTAAAACTAACGTTGCGGGCTTCAAACCCATACATGATCGATTCCCCATAATCTCAGGAATCTTTTGACACCAAATTTAAGGGATTTCATTAATTTGCGGCTTCAGAAGTTGTATATTAAGTTTTGGTGAGCCGATGTCCGCAACCGTCCGAACACCTTGCGTTTCGTCGCGGCCGGCGTGCACAGCCTGCTCGGCTCGCACATTATTTTGCATTTTTTTCTCTTAAAAGCAACGTTGCGGGCTTGAAACCCATACATGATCGATTCGTCATAATCTCAGGAATCTTTTGACACCAAATTTAAGGGATTTCATTAATTTGCGGCTTCAAAAGTTGTATATGAAGTTCTGCTGCGCCGAGGCACGCGACCGTCCAGCACGGTTCGGCTGGCTCGGCTCGTGCACGTCGTGTGCAGCAGCTCACACTGCACCTGCTCACACAGTTTTTGCTCATATTTCGTGGCTATTTTAATAGTTTCGGTGTGAATTTGATTGTAATTCGTTGCATTATTGTCCAGGTGATCTGAAAAACCATTGTGCATCGCGAGACAAGTACAGCGAGCTGAATTATTCGTCGCCAAAGATTGAGGTATGCCGTGCTGCACCAAGCCATGAACGCCAGGACAGAACAATTTCTTCAATGCTGATTACGATGCAATTCCAAGATGTACCACGCAATCATAAGAGGTGTGTATTGTTTCTTTAGCCATGGGTTTAAAGATAAGTGATTGGGTGTTGAACAGTATTGAATGAGATGTGAAATATGTGCGTGTGAACTTGGTGCAATGTCAAGGCCGACTCAGCAACAAGTTAACATTCGTAATTGTTTGATTTGTGGCTTGTTTATTACAATGTGTATTAGATTTTCAGAACTCATTGCGGAAAATTCCTCTTGGGAGACGTGACGCGGCCAGCCATGAAATGCAACAATCATCGTCGTTTGTCGTTTGTTTATCAGAGGCCATTTTGTGATCATGGTCAAGGTTGGTGCATTTATTTAAACATTAAGAATTACCAATTTTCTTTGAGCATTTCAATGACATTGCCTCTTTTAGGTGATAGTTAATGCACCCTGAGATTTGCTGAGTGTCTACGCAGCTGATGGACATCACAACTGAGCTGAGTCTACTCGTAGGAGTCAACTGCACATATTTGTTGGTACGTACTGCAAAGAAATGTTTATTCATTGCATATTTTTGAATCCTCATTATCGAATAACTATTTGGGCATTCATTTTGCTTAAGTTTGATGCCCACCTTAAAAATTAATGTGCATCAGATGTTTCTTGAGTCCAAACTGACCTTGAGCATCAGCTGGTATTGAAAACAGGTCACAAAACTTGCAATGCGCTTAGATAACGCAACGAATCAAACGGTTGCAATCAAATCAAAACAGAATTTTATCTCAAATAGTCGCATTAATTCGTAACTAATTTGGAAATTACAGAATGCGTACAGGTTTTTGATCTAATGTATGGAACTGTGGCACAAGTATTTGTGTATTAATTACCTGTCGTTAGGTGAAATGTCGATGCGCGCTCGAAATGTGGGAAGATTTACCGATCTTTCTATGGGCTATAAATTAACGTGCGCTTGCTTGCATCTCGTGCATTTAGGCATCTAATTTACGTAGAAAAACGACTCGAAATGCCTTTTTTCGGTTACATTTTAAGCGTAGCAACAAGAAACGAATGCGATGAATTTCAATTGGGTGACATATAATCAATTCCTGGTTTTTCTAGAATCAGACTTAATTTTAAAACTGGACATTTTGTACCAGCAACATTATTCCATAAAGGAAGGTATTTAACTTTATAACAAGAAAATTGTTTATTTTAAACGAATTTTGAGGTAGTTTGGCTGTTGGATGGTAGCAATGAACCGGAAAACTTTGATTACGTATTTAATTAAGGTTGACTTAATGTTTCATTAAAAATTCGTCTCGGCTATTAGAACGGAACATTTGCCCGAATAAATTGCATAGGTTTTCATGCAGCATTCACTATTAATGAAATTACAGATTTATGAGAAATTTGTGAGTTGTGCATTCATGACAATTGTTCATATTCACGTGTAGGTCATAAATTACAAGTATGCGTATGCAAATATCCGAGAAGACATTGATGAGGCTGTAGATTTGCGCAAAAACACACACAGGTGTTTCAGGAGTGATAGCAACTTGACGAAAATAATAAGCAACTCGTCCGGAAAATAGTTTATGTTCCTGTTTACGATGCAGTCGACGTAAATTACACGATAGCTTTACGTGTGCGTGCTCGCATCGCCACGAAATCGTATTTTATTTCGTTTTAATTGCCTATTGCTCAAGATGTTTTGATGAAATATGTATTCCTTTCTTCGAGTGCACGCTAAACGATCGCAGATAAGGTGACCGAAAATGTTAATTGCTTTTAATCATAATTTACTCCGCATGTGCGCTAGCCCACAGCCTCAGTCCGCGTGAATTATGACAAACATAAATAAAATTTATTTATACAACAGGCCAGCGAGAGCCACTTCCATTCAAGTCGATACTTTCGCGTAAGCACATGCGGACGTTTTGTTAAATGCCTCATCAATTCTCCAACTTCCTGCGAAATATTACCCACTGTACTTGTTTACAGTTTTGCACAATTACGTCGAGCAAGTTTCGTGTAAAAATGTGATAATCCAATCAATTAACACACGTATGTTATAGCTGAATTCGGGTCATGACCAGATTTTCATCGCTAGATGCATTCTGAAAGCTATTTGCATTTGCCAGCAGCGGTCAAATGCTGCGTGTAGTTGCACAACAATGGGTTTTGCATTGACATTGGCTGGAATGCTGACGAAAATTTCAATCGCACCGAATTAATTCACAAATGGCCTGTTTCCGGGGCAATTTGAAGATGGACAATGTGCTAATGCACACACACGGCGCGTAGATGTGTCACAATAGCGGAATTTGGCATTTCGTTTCGAATACGTTATGGCCGCGAGTGGTCAGTGGAACACCTTACGCATCGCTTCTTTTGCCCGGTGATGATGATGATCATCACCAGGCGTGTGTTTCTTACACGCGCATTACGTTAGCTTGCCGGCCGGTTACGTCGTTGATCCATTGAGGTTCACGCGGTGCTGCTTTCTTGATTATTTCGTTTCTCAGTTCATTTCGTTTCATTCAGCGTTCGTCGGCGCGCGCTGATTGACGATTAGGTGGGCCGAACGCAGAGAAATGCAAACAAGGCCAAGGATTTTCGTTGTTCCGCGCGCGGCATCTGGTTACTTGCTACTCGATCCAGTAGATCCAATCACATTACCATCTTATAGAGACATATCGGATTCGTATTTTTACGCATTCAGATTTTATTGTTCCATTATTGCCGTCGTTCATTTTATCGTATATTGTTCGGCGTTTTATTAATATTATAACTTATGACAGCTAACAATGCCTCGGACACTCCCCATTGTTTAGAGTTCTTTTTGTAATAAATTATACGATATTTTTTTGTAGCCAGTCGACGTTCAAGCACCTGCAATCTGATTGAAAAAACGTATTGGACGTTTGAGACAATCCGGAAATCGCACATAAAATGCGGTTTTTTAAGGAATCCATGCCAGTGTTCCACAAATACTTGTCGTACTTCCTAGTGCTGGAACACTGACTCCATAAAGTAGCTCCAATTCCGATGACACGACACACGCTTCAAAAACCATCAGCAAGCCACTCAGTTCGCGATTGCAATTAAAATGCCACGTTTTGCCTTCATTTGTATGCACCGCGCTCGGCATTACAACACATAAAACGCTGCTCGGACAACATTCGTACAAGCGGATTAGTTTCGCTAGAGAATTTGGCCGATGCAAAAAAGTGGAACGTCCAACGAACGATTCGGATAGTTCTCTTGCGCCTATCTCTTCCTTCTAATTATGCTGCCGATTAAAATATATCAGCGCGCGCTGGCCGAATATAACGTGCAATCAATCATTGACTAGGCCATCGCCGATTTTTTTTTGTATGGCTATAGTTCGTTCGGCTGCCAATTTTTCGGGCCGCTTTAAATTGGCACGATTTTTTGCCCGCTCGTCAATCGACACATTTTTGGCGCTCTCTTCAACGCAACCGGTGAATTCCTCATTAGATTTCGTGTTGCTTCCATAAACGCTGATTTAAATATTCGACATGTCGTCTCGCATAATAAATATTATTCGTAATCCTATAAAATATAAATAAACGCGAAAAATTCCAATAAATTATTGCGGATTTCAGCGTGGAGGAATGCTCATTCGGTTTCGCATTGAGTTATTAAGTTATTAATTTTCCAATTTTGTAATTTCTTTAATTTCTTTAACGTTATGATTCATTGGTCTGTTATTCGCTGATTGGCACAATGAGTTCTGCAAGTTTGTGGCCAACTTGATGCGGTGTAACACTTAGAACAATCCCGTAATGTAAATTCGTTATTAATTAATTGATTAATCAGTCTCGCAAGCCATCTGCATAGTGAACATATTGTTTTGAATGGGTTTACTGATCGCAATTCTTCTTGAATTGTCTGCTTCCTGTTTGAGTCAGCTGACATTGATGTGCAGCTAATTTCGTTCGCGAGCGCTTCTTGAATTAAACGTTTAATTTTCTATTGCTGTTTTCTACTAGGAATAATTTGCTGTCATGTTGAGTTGAAGCCTTTTGCTTGCTTTTGGATTTCTAAAGAATTATTCAAAGATTAGCTATTAATGTTGAAATTTTGGATGTTTTTAATTAACGGAAGTGACAGATATTGTATTAAGTAATTTCTAAAATTTTTTAGCTGCTGGATACTGATTAGTAAAATTAATTGAGTTTTTTGTTCTTTAATGTGACATGCAATGTTAATTTATATCATGATCAAATTTAATAATGTATTTATTTTTGTTGCAGATACAAACTTCTCTTATGGCTCTGTTTATCATGAAGAGAAAATTCCTTTTGTACCACTAGAAGGAAGATTTGAAATTTCCTCACAATTTGGAACTTCATTTCAAAGCGAATTGATTATTCTTAACTTCATGAGTTCAGGTAATTACTGAAAACTAATTGAAGAAATGCAATACTTATTTCGACCAAACTTTTCAGGCTAACTTCTCATGAAATAATCTTTGAGTGACTACAAGAATATCCAGAAGATGATTGCATTGCCAACCAACCAGCCAGGAGAGGAGTCAGGGTTTTCATTTTTCTTATATCTTCTCTCTGAATAATTACTAATTGTTTTGTTAATTTTTTGTTTCAGGTATCAGCTCGGGCGCGTTCCGCGACGTCTCGTCATCGCGTTCGCGAATCATGCCAACGTGTCGTGAGGTCATGACGCGCAAATTTTCCTAACTAAGCAACCGATTGCTTATTTTCCAAATTATCAACCTGGAGAGGTGTAACGCAATACTCCCCGTTTGCTACCGTAATATTCCTCCGGTTTTGTTATCGCCAAATAACAGAACAAGGATTCGCGTCGGGAGTGCGCGATTTGCTCGCGAAATCATCCGGATAGCTACCGAAAGAGGGTCGTGCCCTGTCCCCTTTCACCTGTTAGGGCAGTCCGAAAATTCCGAACAGTAGATAAAAGTATTCGTTTTTAAACGTTTTCATATCGAGTGCGGTTCGCGATTTTATCATGAAATATCCGATATTCGCCAAAAGGCAGGACGCGAGTGATAGTAGTGTCATAACTAATTCAATTTCCGTTTCCGATTTCTAATTTTTCCGTGGAGCAGAGTAGAGACATTTGAACATCGAACACCTGAGTACAGAAAAAGGTCAGTAAACTAATACTTAAAATTATTTTATTTGCTTGAATGAACAACAACGACGTCGATTGTGTTGCATTATCCACGCCATATAAGATTTTAACACATCTCAGGTTTTATAGCGCATATTCCGAAGTGTTAATTGAATGAATTGCATATTGATTGGAGGTTTTCCTGGTCGTTAATTGAATTCCATGGGAATTTTATTCGTGGATTGGAAATTCGAAACGTTTAATGATAGAGCTTCGTATTAAATGCGTGTTATAATTTAGTGCGCAATTAATAATTGTCTGGTTGACAATTTATTGCCTCTTTATTGAATGTTAATGCACATTAAACTGTTTGCACTAATTACATGGTGTGCCATACACTAATTACACACATGGAAGGATTGCGTTCATTAATATTATACACCTCGTATACTTCATTCCAGTACTTTTTGAATTTATTCAAATTATTCAAGTTTCTCACTATTTGTTTTTAGTCCTATAAAAAATGTACAATTATTCAGAGTTGAAATACGAACCCATTGCATACAGCGATAAATAAACAAAACGTCTTGGAGATGGGATCATATCTTTGTAATCTCAAAGATGTATCATACAAATCTTGCGTTGGCATTCTCCACTCTCCACTTGTACGCGCATAAATTACGGCCCAATCCTATTATTTCTCCGGAAGAATGCATGATTTACATGGATCCTCGTGGAATGAGAATGAACGTGGAGATAAATTACATGTTGCTTGTGGATTTTCGGGTTTGGCATTCATTTGGACGAATGTGTCAGTCCAAGTACAAACACATATTTGTCATTACCATCGCGTCTGGTAGAGAACGAGTAATTTGGGTGATTTTTCAACTATTTTATGGGAACACTCACGAAATTAGTGAAGATGAACGGTATGCGAACGCCGAAAAAAGTCCCGCTGTGCGTCTGATAGTGGTCTTAAATTAGGCGTTTTGGCAGCAGCCTGTCTGCCGTTCATTTTTCCATTCAGTCGATGATATTTTCTTTCACACCAGCCGTCATTCAAGCAGTTTTATCGACTCACATTTCTAATCGTATTTTTTCTCATGCGAATTTTACTGGTGCTAAAGATTCATGATGAATAATTCTTTTGGTGTCTCCTTGTCCATTTATCACTACTAGACAAGTTTACACGTCAGTTGGACTTCATATCCAATCGTATTCTGGAAGTTAATTAGTAATTTGTACAGGTGATTTTGTTTATGGAAAATTTTCAGAGTTTAGAACTCAAAATTTTCCTCTTTAGAGTTGCAATTTGAAAAACTTCTTCAATATCTCAATATCAATATTCAATATCTCAATTACAATATTCAAATACTTTTTCCAATTACTTTCCGATAAAACTTGTATGACAAAAAAATGATTCATGACTTTGCGGATGCGTTGCAGACTAAGAAACGGAAAAGTGATTTCATTTGGGTAAATAGCAGGCAAAAAATGTTGATGTTGAACGTAATAAAGTTGTGTAATTTCTTCGTTGTTACTGCTTCGATGGAGCCGACGAGTCTACGACGACGACGGTGGCACTTGTAAGTCACTTCTTCTTCTTCTTCGTTCTCTCGGTACTCGCCTCCGTTTTTCGATACATTCGTTGGTGGCATGCGCGTCGATGGCATCATTGCACGGATGGGATGGCATGCTGACATACACGAAACGCGCCTCTTGAAGGAGTTTACGATGTGAACGTCGCGAGCGTCGTCGCAGCGGATGAGCGCGAGCGAGAGATGCAGGAAGTGAAAATTGTGGGTCAGTAAGGTGGTTCGCGGAGTCGGTGATGGCGGCAGGAATGCTGACTGACCTTGACTCTGCAAGTCTTCTTCAGGATCTTCTTCTGCTCGTATGGGCGCGCGTGCAACTCGAATGCCGATGCGAGGTCCGTTCGTTTTTCTGTAATTTGGCTTCATTGAGTTTTGGGTTGAATTATTTGCTCATCGATCGTTTTCGAAAATTTTCATTAACACTTTTTGGTCATAAAAACTGGATCTTATTGGGCATACTATACATTCACCCCTAGCGATGGTTTTTTGAACTTCGAAACAGCGACAATTTTGTCTTATTAATTAATTACTGCGTAAAATAGACTACGATAATTGTAATCGTAAGTGGCGTCATAAAACAGTGCGCAATTAATTAGCACATAAAGATATACAGTTAACGTGTATTTGTATCGACTCTGCCTTCTTTTCTCGTAATTAATGCGCCTATTATGAATGTCTAATCGCTTTACTTCATAAACTTTGATGTCTGGTACGAGTCGTCTTCTGAATAAATAATGTCTATCTTCGAATTTGACAAGTATTTCAGTCCAGAACTGGAATTAATCAAGTCTCTCTGGTGGATCGCATCGATAAATTAGCGATTTTTCGCTGAGAAATATTCACTAATTGACAATTTCTCGACGACGATTTACGATCTTGCTAATTTCGCTCGAAATTTCTCCGTTTAATGCAAATATTAAATGAGTGATTTATCTAAATGCTATTTACATCTAAGTAAATAAATAAATTAATTAATAATTAGGAAATTAGGATCACGAACGTGCCAATTCTCAGCGTTGTCAAACTTCAAACAAAGTAACATTATAATTTTCGTTATTAAAGAATCAATTTTGGCGTTTTAAGTCACAAATCATGTTCGTTAAATAATTTTGCCAACTTTTTCTCGATGTTATTAATTTTTTTCTGTATGTTGTTTGACTAATTTTTTGTTGTGCTGGTTCGAGTCAGTAGCAGTACATGTGCAACTGTCAATCATTCCCATTACTAAAACGTTCATTTCCAACGATTCTTAATTCGCGTTGTCAGAGCTGCTCGTTTAATTAATGCGAAATTAATTAACGACTGATTGTAAATAATAATAGCAAAAAAGTAGCGGTTGAACATTAATTGGTAAAAACGGCATGACAACATCCAAGAAACGCAGTCATGTTTATACATAATGTATGATTAGCAAATTTCGCAATTAATTTTTCTTAATGGCAACGCATGGATATCAAACTTCTAATTGGTTCTCATCAAGTTTGGCATAGTTATTAATATTTTTTGTCCTGATAATGTATTACTTTAGAGAAAACGGCAGAAATGTTATTATTCAGTTGATTTTACTTCTAAATTTTATAATTTGAGGATCCAATTTTTCAAGTTCGGGTATTTCTGAATCCTCCAGAGTTTTGGGACCATGACCAATGTTATTTTTTTGACAAGATACTACAAATGCCGTTTGAATCATGAAAATCGGTCCATTAGTTTCGGAGATATGAAAATTTTTGAAAACTCGAGCGATTTTAAGAATTTCATATCGTTTTTATCGCTACAAACTTTTTTTTCAATTTTTTTCTTCGTACGCTATTTATGGACTCCCAAATGACAAAAAGGGCATAAACCCATACATTTTTGGAAAGTACTCATCAAGACCTACAATTTGGTTCCAATTTTAGTTCAATTGGTCGAACCGTTTAAATGTTATACGCAGTTAAAGACGCGAAAAAAAGCGAAAATTTTGCATTTTTAGGACCCCATTTTTCTGGTTCAGGTATTTCCGGGTCCCGCAGAGTTTTGGGACCATGACCAATGTTATTTTTTCGTCAAAATACTATAAATGCCGTTTGAATCATCAAAATCGAACCA
>JARJDZ010003605.1:0-17540 GCA_030264555.1 Aleochara sp. GC000083
TTTAGTCTAGTTGAGCGTGTGATCTAAACAAAGAATGCGCTCTCGCACTCCTGAGGGCTAACGTCCCACACTAGGATGACCTTCCAATGACTTTGAAATCTAGGCGTCTCCGACAAACTTGTAATTTCCTGACCACGTTAGAAATTTAATTTTAAAATTCATAGAAATTGAATTCTAACTAATATAAGTGCAAAGTACAATTGATAGGCAAATTTCAAAATCTGCTTAATTTTCATAAATACGGACCAGAAAATTTTATACCTGAAATTCTGACTATTAGGGGGCTCTAAGCAATAAAACGCTAACTGAACCACTTGAAAGGTTAAGAGGCTTTGCATCTCATTATTCGATTATCGTGAGCCAGACTATACTAAATAATACGCGCCGCTAGATTTTAAAAATTCCCATAATTTTAAAACCGCATTTAGAGTCCATATAAATCCTTCTATACAATATATATTTTTGCGTGTTTTATTATGCTCAGATATCTCTAAGTTTTCAAATAACGCAAGTGCACTCCTCGATTTTTGTTCTGGCGCTGTTTTGTATATCGATAAAAGACATTTACTTGGATTAAATTCGTTCAAACTTTTCGTGTTTAATAAGTCAAATATTGACTTCAAATAAAAACTTCGCAGTATTAATCGCGGTATCACTTTTCATTTCTCTTGTCTTGGCGGCAGTCGTAATCGCAGATGCAATGGAATTTGAAAATATTTGGGTTGCATATTTAACCTTCATTCTCTGCAAATTGGCCGGGTTTGAATGAATTTCCGTAATTTTTAACATTGCCCTAGCCGTTGAACTCATTTCGTCTATTTTGTAGGTGTCTACTATTTCTTTCCATGACATATATTATTTATCCTTATTGTCAATTTATGATTATTGAAATTATTTCTTAAATTTTTTATCAGGTGCGGAAATCTTAACAACGAAATACTTGGTGATGATTAGGAGGCCCATTGTGAAGTTTGGTTACTATTACACAATCAGGGGGGCGATATAACCGTAAGAAAGTGAGAATTGTTTACCACATTAGATGCATCTAACACTGACGTCGAATTTTGGCTGTTCAAAATGATTATTATATCAAGTTTCCTTGAAATTGACTTCAGCGTAGAGCGAAATTCAGCTGTAGGAAAATATAAAGCAATTCATTACTATGTTAATAATTGAATTAATTAAAACTTACCGCAGCAGCTATACTTACAGTCGTCGTTATTTAATTCATCAACGCCAACTTCCGCTGAAGTAATACCATCGCCAACATTTGTTTCATATTGCCAGGGTATTTCTTTACTCCCTGAAGCTTAATCGCGGCAAGATTTCTTGTGTTCTGTTGCCTCTGACTCTTCGCAACCGGAGCTGCTTGGAAGCGGTATGGCCTTTTACGGTTTTAGTTAGATAGTGTCAATGTTTTCATCGCACGTGATACTTCGGTAGTGGCGATTTCCACCGCCCTAGCTACGTCGTAATTTTCTGAAAAAATCAATAAAAGTAATTATTGTTGTCGCAGGCAGCCCATATTGCTTGGTTTTCAATCTCTTATCATGTCATTTTGTACCATATCAGCTCGAACGCTCGTGCGCGCCGGCGCCTATCCCTACTACCCACTGTTCATCGGCCGCACCAGGCGTAATTATGTATTTGGTCTCACTTGGCCTCAAACTGCCCGATATACACGCTCAACTCAGAGCAAATAAGATATTTGATATCAAACTATACGATATACACGCTTAACGTAGAGCAAACTTAACTTGGTCTAAAACCGTCAAATATATACGCTCAGCTTAGAGCAAAGAACCAGAAGAGCCAACCAAGTCGTTCTCCAAGGCACTTCACCTATGCGTGAACTCCTGCGGGCCCGGCTTCTCCATTATTTACTACAAGTTGGTACAACTATAAGTTATTAATAACATTGTCCGCCACGTCGCCCGTCAGGCGCTTATTTCCATCTTATCCAATTATACATAGGATTCTTCACATAAAGTACTTGCATTTTTATATACAAACTAGCGGGCCCGGCAGACGTTGTCCTGCCTAATATTTGATTTATGCTAGGATGCTCCGTCACGCCACGAAACGTGTAGACGTCTATGAAAATTTCTACGGGAAGGTATCATATCAAATGAAATAAGACATACAACATTTAAAATCATAATTCACTAAGTATGGTAGTATTTTTATTATCAAACAATGAACACATAAAAGTTTAGAGTTGCATACTTTTCCGCATCACCATGGAGGCAGAATGTAAGGCGCATTTTTTTACATGGTTTCCTAGGTAGGTACAATCCATAGTATGATTGATATTCAAATCGTCAACATCCTTATTCCTCGCTGCCAAAATTACTCGTTGACTCAACCAAGCAGGAGTTTGGAAATTAGAACGAAAGTTTGGGATTACTTTTGCAATCAATTCTTCCTTCGTCTAGGTCAATTCGCAAAAACCTGATAGAAACGAAATGAAACCTGTGGAAGCATCTACAGCAGTGGTTCCCAAACTTTTTGGCCAACCGGCCCCCTCTCTAGAAAATATGTTACTCAGCGCCCCCTGATTTTTCTAATTCAGTGCCTCCGGTGTCGCCACGGTGCCGGTTTTCTCGACCAATATTCTCCGGTCCTGCTCCCACCTCTAGCATGTGTTCAGTGAGTGAGACGCGTCGTCCACTTTCCCGTTCCCACAATGCTGGCAATCCTCGGTAGGTACCCTCCTTATCCTATGCAGGTACTCTCCAAATTTGGGTCAGGTAGTGATTCCTCTGCCCGTGGCTCCTCCCGATTCACTGCCCCACGTCCGGGATCCATCTCCTCGTCTATGTTCTCTTCTCTGCAGCTGCCCAACGCTCCTGCTATTTCGCCGCGATCTTGCAATCCTCGCCCCTCCTCTTTGCCATACTCGCCTCCACAAGGAAATCCGCCGGCGGTAACGACGCCAGGACTTCCACCGCGTCCGTAGATACCGTGGCGTACGCTCTGGCCACCCTGAGTCCACCTGATCTGAGTGCACTCCTCAGCCTACGCCTATTTCGCTCGCTGCCCAGCGCTCTTCCCCAGACTGGGGCTGCGTAGAGTAGGCGTAACCTGGCCACCATCGCGATCAGCCTACGAGCGGCTTCCCCACCGCCTCCTACGTTTGGTATCATCCTAGCAAGGGCAGTCTGTGTCGTCCGGGTCCTGGCTACTGCTGACGTGACGTGTCTCGGCAGGTATCTCATTGCAGGGGCGATGCCGATGGTTTTCTCCTTAATCGCTAACACCTCTTGGCCGCTCCTACCGCTCCGACGGGTCGAGATCCACACCGCCTCGGTCTTCTCCGATGCCATCGTCAATCCGTGCCCTGTCATCCACCTTTCCAGCCTGTCTATGGCCTGGAAGTGTGCGTCCCTCCAGGTATGCCCACACCATCCGTTTTAGCCCCGTGGAAAACCCCTTCTCTTCCATCGCCTCGGCTACCGCCGGCCCCGGCAAAGTGTTGAAGTCTTTCTTCACATCTAGTGCCACCGCGACACAGTGCTGCCTACGCCGAAGTGGGCCCGCATTCGCTTTGGCAGCAATCTCCCGAAACGTCCGTATGGCGTCCATCGTCGAGCGCCCCCTTCTGAATCCGTATTGGTTCGGGCTTAACCCACCCTTCTCCTCAAGTTACGCGTCCAGCCTATTTACGAGATTACGCTCAAAGAGCTTGGCTGCCCCGTCCAGAAGACATAGTGGCCGGTAGCTCCCAGCCGATCCTTCCGGCTTACCGGGTTTCTTCAGCAGCACCAGCCTGGCCTTCTCCCATGCCTGTAGGAAGATTCCCTCCATGCATCTACTGAGGACGTGCGCCCATACCTGAGGTGTCTCCAGGATTGCCATCTTGACCACCACATTAGGCAGTCCGTCCGGTCTTGGGGCTTTCTTGCTCGGTAAGCGCTTGGCTGCCGTCTCCACTTCCTCCACTGTGATCTCTGGGACCTCTTGCTGTGCACTCTCGTCAGGTTCACCGGTCCCCAGGAGGGACCCTGTTGGAAACAGTGCCCTGGCCACCTCCCATTCCTTCTCTGGGGTTATGACTGGTGGGCGGGCCTTCTCCATCCTTTTCACGATAACTTCATACGCCCTGCCCCAAGACTCGTCGTCGATGCTTTCGCACAGCTTCTGCCAGCATCTCCGCTTACTTCGAGCGATTTCTCTCGAAATCCTCTCCTCTGCTCCTTGACTTGGGCTTCCAAAGGGGCCAGCTCCTCCTGTTGTCTCGCTCTCCCCCTAGTTCTTGTAAGGGCTCGTAGAGCCGCCTTGTATTTCCTCCTTTGCTCCTTAACCTCAGAGCACCACCAGTAGACCGCTGATCTGAAGCCGCCCCGCATTGCCTCCATTGCTAATGCCGCCATTAGTCTTTCTACCATGTCCTCTCCCCCGGTATCACTGATGGTGATCCTTCCGATGCCCTCACGGAACTGCCCCTTGATTATCCTACGAAGGTCGTGGGTCTTTCCTTCCAGCGCTACTTCATGTTTCGCCTGGCCTCGCGTGTTGACCTTGATAAGCGCGAAGGAGCTGGAGTCCCCCCTTCGCCATGTAGGTGTGTTCCCCTCGTTGATTGGGGTCAGACCATGGGACACCATCATTTGTCGGAGCTCCTCCCCTCTGCGCTCCTCTACTGTGCCGCCACTCGCGGGTGAGTGCGTTGAAGTCGCCGTACACCAACCTCTTTCCCCGCGTAGGATGCAGTTCCACGTCCAGTCCAGCCAGCCAGTTCCTCCACTCCTCCCTGGTACTGTTCCATCGTCAGCGGGACTCCGTTGGCCACTCTAACCGCGGTTACTCCCTTCCCACAGGAGCGCATCTCATAGATTCCGATGTTTTTCTCCACCCATATGGCTGTATTTTCATCATGGATCGTAGCCGCCATGCTCCTTCCTTCGTTGGTTTCACATCGCACCACCACGTCTGCTATCACCTCCCTCTTGGCGACCTCTAGGAGGTCGTGCGCCAAGTGGCATCTATTGAGGTTTATTTGGAGTACATGGAGCTCCATGGTTGATTGAGCCTGTTCACATCTCTCCACCCTGTACGCATTTTATCACTTATAATAATGATTGACATTATTGTAAATATAAATTTATATATAATACAGTAGTATTATACAACAAATGCGACATACATTATGATGTTAAGTTTTATCGCCGATGATAATGAAATAGAAGCAATGAAAGCAGCCAGAAAAGGCATTTCACTGGAAACTAAAATGCAAGTGTTTAGAACATTAAACTTTGGTAAACGTCAATCTCAAATTACTGTTGCATTGAATCTGTACTCAGTACTCTCATTACCGAGTTTAGCCAATAACTGATATTATGAACCAATTTGTTGAAAATGATCCAGCTTTTGGCAACTTCTAACGGAATTGAAACGAAAAACTCCTACTACATAAGTGGCCTTCTTTACTTTTCAATTTTGCTGTTAATTTCATTAAAAAACATAATTATTAAAGTTAATACTTAACAAATTTTCTATCAATGTTCCCCTAACCCGATTATTTACATGTTAAAATAGCCTCGGTTAGCGCTCTTTCGCTCTACTTTCATGGAACGTATCTTACTGTAATTGATGAGTGGCATTAATATTTGTTCAATGGACATATAAAAATCGATTTTAAGTAACCGCGTAAACGCACTCTCGACGTCCTCTGGTGGCACAAATGCTAAAGAGGCAAGTTAATTTAATTGCAAGGCAAATTCTGCGTCATTACTGTACGGCCTTTGCAATCCCGTGCCTTGTGTCGCCATTGTAAAAAATGAAAGAAACAGGCACGAATTCGAGTGGCTGAAAATACTGCTTCAAAGGCATTCATTGCAGCCTGTTCGAAATCGACAAGATCTTTTTGAGGATTCATTTCTGGTTTCAATCGCTTTAATTCGTCAAATAAACGTTTATTTGTCAATAACTATATTGCACTCCATGAATGCTATATAATTGCGCGAATAAGGGTGGAGTACATGAAAAAGTGCCAACCGCAAACCAATTTTTCATTAATTCCATGTTCCTGGAGGTGGAAAATACAATTATGCGTTCTTTACTAGTACCGGTATCAATTAATAAAAATGGTTCGTTATCGTGCGTTGTGGCGTAGGTACCCGTTATTTGCAAATCAGCTAACGTCCTGGGATTTGTGGGTTGGGCAGCATTGAAATACCAATAAAAAGGCTAAGGGCGGGTCCGTGGATGTCTCTGGCCTCCTACTCTATTTCTCCTTGTTTGAAGATGTGCTAAGGTCCACTGGTGGACTGGTGGGGGTAATAAATTATTATTAAAATATACAAATAATATCACATATACTTACACAATATCGTCAACCTCACAATCAGATTCACTAGAACCCTCGTCTAAAGAATTCGTAATGACTAGTGGCCTCACAGGATTCACTATCATCTTCTTTTCATTTGCTTCCAAAATTAATTTTTCACTATGTGAAACACATTCGCTCCATATTTCTGGAGTAATTACCCGCAGTGACTCCTCCCAAACTGCCAATGCGTCAACATCTGTACCACGATGTTGAATTATTGATCTGTGGTAGTGTCGCTTTGTAATACTCCAAACCATTTCTATAAGATAAAAATGGCAATAATATGGTGGTAATCTTGAAATTTGATGGCCGTGTTTACACGCCATTTCATCCACCACGTATACTTTTTCCTTTGCATGTTTTTGTGCAATTTGTAGCAGTACGTTCTTGTGCAATTTGTAGCAGTACTATCTTGACAGCTTGGTGATCGAATTGTATTTCACGATCTCCCAGCCACGCTTGTATATTCGTCTTTGCCCATGAAGCCGTAGGATATCTTTCTTTGCATCGGGAATGATACGTTGCAGTATCAATAATAATTATAGAATGCTCTTCTAAATTCTGTAGCATATTTTCAAACCATTTCTCGTATAACTCGGCACAAATGTGATAGTCAGCACATTTGTTTTTGGAAGAAAATATCAAGCTGGTATCTTCAACAAAGCCGTATTTGCACCCGGCATGGACGATTATAAATTTTTTTCCATTGCTTGCTTTTGAACCATAGCAACTTGTAACTGAATCGTCATGCCAAGTTTTGTGAATTGAGTTTTTGTCGGTAAAAACAACCCTCAGCGGTTTGTTTGATTTTAAATTTTGTACAAACGAGCGCAAGAATTGAATTCGTTTGGTCACAATGCGACTCTGTGCACAAGGTGCGCGTCTGTTGTTGTTGGTGGTCTTGTAGCGAAATCCAGTGCTCTTCACTAACTTATAAAGCGATGTGCGGCCAATATCGTAAATTGGTGCGGTTTTTTCTTGTAGAGTAGTCATTGTGATGCACAGAGGATTTTACTGCGTCTTTCTTGAGGGTCGGCTTGACTCGGCTAGCCCATTCGATTTAGCATAGTATGGGCTGCTACTCATCCATTGGAAATTGCATTCCTTCGAGAACTTCTTAAATTCTTAAAGTTTTTGATACTCCAAATCGTGCAAATATTCTTTTAGGTTCTCGATTACTTCGCAGCTTCTTGTTGTCTTCAGCTGGATCATTTCCGGATATACTGCTTTCATTTGAAGTCGAACAGGTCTACTTCTACTGTTTTCCAAGAAAGTGATTGTACTTTAAGGCTCTACATTGGTTCTATCGCAGGTTTGGAATGCTTAATGCAGGTTTCGCAAGCTCTGCTAATACTATCAATATCCTGAATTATTCTTGGCCACCACACCGTATTTTTTGTCTTTTCGGTTATTCGCTGTATACCGAAATGTCCTGCATCCGCGTGGTTCATACACCTTCTCCTCTTTTTTTCCGGGATGACCACTCTGTTTTGTACTCTAGTATTCCATCGACGCATTACAGTTCCTTTCTAAATTGAACGATAATGCCGTTTTATGGCATTTATCTTTCTCTGGCCA
Source organism: Aleochara sp. GC000083 (assembly GCA_030264555.1). NCBI lineage: Eukaryota > Metazoa > Arthropoda > Insecta > Coleoptera > Staphylinidae > Aleochara > Aleochara sp. GC000083. The sequence goes on from JARJDZ010003605.1 coordinate 7,910, forward strand.
TCCGTCTTTTGTGTATGTATACACCCATCTTAGAGCTTCGTTGCTCCTCTGCATGATGTTTATATCGTGCTCCGCTTCACGGATTATCGCCTTGATTTCTGGATCGGTGTCTTTCTTGATAACATCTTCGTCTCCTTCCCCTTGTACGAGTGGTGCTCTTGACAGTGCGTCGGCCGTGAAAAAGCTTTTCCCCGGCACGCCCTCGATGTTGTAATTAAATTTCATTAGTCTCATGCGGAATCTCTGTAATCTGATTGTTAATTCATTAATTGGTTTGCATTCAAGCAGGGATAATAAGGGTTAATGGTCAGTTCTTATGTGAATCTTTTTCCTACATACACTGTAGATGTTCTAATCTTTCTGAGACCTAAGTGATTGCCAATGCTTCTTTCTCTATTTGTGCGTATCTCCGTTCCGCAGGGCTCCAATGTCTTTGAACAATATTGCACTGGTCTCCATTGTCTAAAATATTAGGTGCCACTGAAAATACACCGTATATCAACTTCGAAAATCATAAAATATACTCCATGTTTGACACGTCTCATTTATTAAAATCGATAAGAAATAATAATGATTGATGGTAAAACCACATCATGGTAAGATGTTCAAGACGTTTATGCTATAGATATACAGAAATTTGAGGTCACGCCGATCGGTAACTCTTCGCCTTTCTAATCAGCATGAGTCCTACACCTCTTCCTGGGGCCGAACTAATTTGTATGAGGGCTTCCCCCAGGCCCGTGTTAGCGCTCATTAACCCCTTAACGCACGTTTATTTTATGATTTTGGGTACAAAAAAAATCATTTAGATTGTGTTATGTCAATCCGGTGCTAATATTCATTGACTACCTGTATCTTTTCTGGAACCGTAGGCACGGCACACAAAGCAGGGGACCGATCCCGGTCCAAACAGACAGCCATTGCGGACATTCAATTTCCAACTTCATATTATTTAAATAATTATCCGTGACGCAGAAGGGGCTATAATATTTTGAGACTTAATATTACAGTGCCCGTGAACGTCACGGAGGTGCACAATTCTGCCGGTAAACGTTGCCCGTATATGTTACGGAGGTGTGCGTTAAGGGGGGAGACCTAATTACACCCTCCAAAAAATTCAAATTTTTTTTTTGTTTTAATTGATAGATAAACTATCCAAGAATATCTCCAAAAAGTTACAGAACCTAACTCGATATGGTTTTAAAGTTATATGACAGAAAGTGCGTATGCGCCAGACGCCTCATTCCGCACGCCTCCACGATCTTTTATTCATAAATTCGGTGGCCCGTCTATTATTTGGGAATTTTCAGTACGTGTACTTAAGTGCAGTAGTATGAGCGAAAATAAGCCTGTTATATAGACTTGGAACTGTCAATTAGCATAAAATTGGTGTGATCATCTATAATTCACTATAGTCGTAGCCATAACTTTAAACTGCTTTTTCTCGAGTTTTAATTTTGACGTTTTTCTTTAGTTGGCGGGCGTGATTAAAGAAAAACTATATCACCTACAAAAATGAATCAAAGTTTATTCTCTTCAGTATTAAATTCTCTTCTAAGTGGACCTAAAATATGGCACAATATGTTATTTTTACTAGTTCTTACAGCACTTTGAAATAATTTTTTTTTCCCGAAAAAGTGCACTTTTAATTTTGTGAGCTGAATCACGCCCGCCAATTAGAGTTGACCCCCGCGAGCTGCTCTCTTCAAATACGTATAACTCCGCCATTTTTAAGTTTATTGCAACAAAAAAATTTGTGGTTCATCTTTAAACATGGTTTAATGCACCCCAGAAATTTGAAGAAGCTTGTAATTAGGTCTCCCCCCTTAAGGAATTAAGGGGACTGAGACCTTCGCAAGGCGAGCTTCGCTGACTTGTCGGTGCCTCCGAAGACGGGCCACCGAACCCGCCAAGGTTTCGGGACGACCGAAGTATCCCTGGGTGAGCAAGGGTATGCAACGGAGAAACAGAGAACCTGGTGCTTTTCTGCTGTACTAAACTCAGATTTGCGCAAACTCAGTAGAATTATCGCCTAGCTTCCCGCAATTTCTTGGTTAGATTCGTTTATATAAGTAAATCTAATAAAAGTATATATTAATAAAAAATGTAAATTAAAACTAAATGTAAATTGAAACAAAATGTAAATTAAAACTAAAGTAACTAACTAAATTATATCCCAGAATGGTGCAGTGGCGGAAGGGAGCACCTATTGCTATCTGAAAGTAGAAATTAAATAGTATTCAGCATTAAATAAGTAGCACTTACATCTCCGCGCACGTCGGGTCTCAAGAAGCGCATAGAAGCCCATGGCTTCTGTGCGCTGGCCCAAGGAGGCTCCCAATCCCTCCCTTAAACGGCTCCTCTCTGCGGTTCGCCGCCGGACCGCCGATCCCGCCGCCGGGGTGGGGACATTGGTGGTGGTTCTGGTGACCAACCTTCATCGAAAGCCCCCGCCGCCTCCACCGTCTCCACAATGAAGACTTCCTCTATCGGTTCCTCTATCGGTGTAGGAAGAACCGATAGAGGTGTTTCAGCGGTGGAGGCATCACCCTCAACTGCAGAGGAGCATAGAATCTCCTCTATTCTACGCTCCAAAGCCGTCAGGGTGATTTGGATCGGCGATCCACCTCCGGCTCCCACTCGGTGGCGGCGAATTGCCGAACACTTCCTTTTCACCTTAGAATAAAGGTCTTGCCAAGCCTAAACAATTAAATCAAGTTAATATTAGATAGTTTAAATGTCAAAGATAAATAATATTTCTTGTAATGAACTTACTTTTCTCCATTGCCTCCACTGCTTCCTGGCACCCGGCACTGCGTTGAGGCGTTCCGTCACTTCTTCCCACAATTTTTGCAATTTACCTTTAATAAGGTTTTCGTTGTTGATCGCGAATTCGACCAGGCGCCACTTCTGCTCTTCATAAATAGGTACTTGCGCCATGGTCGAATTCTTGTGACGTTATGAGACCCAAAGATCAGAGATGCGTTATATTAATAGTCAAAAATTTTAGTCTATTGCACATGGTACGTCTGCTTATCGTGATTTCCTCGTCCGTAAAGTGTAATAAAAAGTGCACTAAGAAATATAAACTTTCGGTCAAACAAAACAAATTCTTTGATAGTACGCAAAGTGCTCCACAAATCACGATATTAGTGTGCGATTTATATCTTTGGCAAAGATTAATAAAGCACATGTTAGCGCATGCGGACACAAATATTTTGAAATTCTTAAACTTTTAAAGTAGCCGCAAAAAATAACGCATTATCATTGGTTGAACTTCGGCAACGCATTCATCTCAGACATACCGCTCAAACATGTGAATTGCAGCGGTGAAAGCTACGAATAACGTTCCGTCGAACGACGAGCGACGCGCCGTCGTGCAGCACGAGTCGAGCGACACTCGAGAATAGCTTCGAAACGATTTTGCTTCCTTCGTTCGACTCAGAGCGCTCGAATCGAGCGACGAGCGACGAACGAAATTCAAGAATAGGGTCCCAGGGAACGTAGGAGGTCTCTAGGCGACGAGGCCAGGATCACCAGATCATCGGCATAGGCAAGGACGTTGATCCTGTGTCCCCCCAAGTGAACTCCCATATCCTCGCGAATTGCACAACGGATAACTGGTTCAACTGGCCGTACTTCCGCGGTCGAGCGTCTTAGTGAGCTGCACTAACAAGGGACTATCGTCAGCCCGTAAATTCAAATTGCAAAACCTCTCAGAGCATTGAAAGAATGGGTAGGTAGAAGCACAAAATAATTTTTGTTAGCTGCTGCGATGTCGTAATATGGGCTATTGGCGCTGGGCTGCGCCCCTTTGGTCAAGACATCATCATAGCCTACTTGTAAAAAATACGACAATTGGAATATAAGTCATGGGATAAAACCTTTTTCATGGCAATATTTTTTTGCAATTTTAACTGCAGATTCAATTTTTTAGTGGGAATCACAACGTATTCGATAACACTGAAAAAAATATATTGGAAAATGAGATAGCTACCATAATATATTATTAATTATTCAAGTCATTCCGTTATTGACCAATCAAAATACGACTTTGATCCAAGAAGAATGGTACCCATTATTTAATATAACATTCCGAAGTCTCGATGAATAAATGAAACAGATATTGGTTTCATGGTATTTGTTTGGTATTTAATGCAAAGTTACACTAGCAAAGAAATAGCATTGCGACGCGCGCTGGAATCGAACCCTTGACCCAAAAGGTACCTGCCGGACACCATTATAATTGCGCCTCATAGGAGATTTAATCCTAGTAACTCAATTGGGCTTCAAAAATGGTATTATTGTGGTACAATCTTTGGAGGCGGCTAGAGCCCATATTTCGACATCATATCAGCTAACAATAGTTATTTACATTACAAGCTGCGAAAGCTGACTTTTTGGTCTGAGGTGGTTTTAAATTGCCGAGGCGAAGCGTTAGCGCAGCCGAGGCTAGTTAAAAACTCCGAGGACCTGAAAGATGCTTTCGCAGCGTGTAATGTATTAAACTTTTCATTCTTCCCTCACCATTTAACACCCGAAAAATGAAGAAGAAATTATGATAAAATTAATATGACTAACTTGTTGTCAACGCTGCTTTGGTTACAATACTATTTATTTTAAAATATTTGCGATATGTCAAATATCGTCGATATGAATGCATTCAAAAAGCTGCAGAAATTTAAAATTTGCTACATAAAATGAACTAAAAACCGATGTAATCAAGCGTTTTCAATCAAAATATATAATTAATGCTATTCAATTCATCATTTCTTGTCAATTTCGACTGTTTTTTTTTCGTCGTCCAGGGCACGAAAGTAGTACTTTCGTAGCTAGCAACCGATCAACAAGCATGTTTCACTTTCGCATTTCAAGTCCCTTATTAAGACAGAAAGTGATATTTTCGTAGAGGGGAGAATGAAAAAATTATTTTTCACTTCTACCAACCTATTCTATCAATGCTCTGGGTGATTTTGCAATTTGAATGTACGGGTGCGCGATAGTCCCTTGTAAGTCGTCTCCTGCATTCATGTGCGCTAGGGACCTGAAGATGTGCTCGTTTGGAACTGTGCCGAATGCGTTCCTCAGGTGAAGCCATGCTATCGAGCCGTCACCCTTGTCAAATCCTTTCTGTTGTTGTGACAGCAACCTCTCCGTAGTCGCTCATTGGGTGACCCAGGTGGCCAAGCAGGCTTGTAGGTGGTGGAGTAGAGGGAGATCGGGCGTCACTTGGTAATGTCTTGTCGGTCTTTACTCTTGTATGCCAGCACAATCCGCGAATCCCTCCACGATGGCGGGATGGAGCGAGTGCGTGGGAATGCGTTAAATAGCTCTGTTGTCAGGGTGGCAACCTCCTCGCAGTGAACGGGGTTAGGTGGAATTGGTTGGCAGCTACTGATGTGTCCTCCATCGGCAGCGGCTCGTTGTGCTGCCGACGTCCTAGTCGTGTGAAATGGTCTACGACTGTAGCCTTGCTGATGTCGCAGAAGCCAGGCTGTCGGGGGGAGTTGGCTGGTGTTGGGTGGGCGAGGGCGACGTCGGGGGTGCACCCTTTCCTCCGTGGCAAGTGGCTTGCTTCCTGGTCGGCTGGTCATCTCAGCGATGATGGTGTCGACGCAGGTGCCCACTGAACCTTCTGCCTCCGCTCGTCGCAGCATGGCCTCCCACTTGGTCCACATGTTCTCCGCACGCAGCGATGGGACTGGTCCCCAGGGTGATGAACTGGTTGACCCCCTGTAGATGGTGCTGATTCCTGTGGCGGTGGATCCTCAGTGGTGGGGGCAAAGTACCTGTGAACGAGAGTTGGGAGGCAGAGGCCGGATTTGATGTACTTCTGATCTAGGGGTGGCAGTGTCATCAGTGCTGGTGGTTGGTGCTCTGGGACGTCCTCTGGTGATGGGGCTTCCACTCCACAAGGGGTCGGCTACGGGTAGGTGAAGAAGGCTCCGTGCGGTCGTGGCGGAATGGTCGCTAGAGCTGGCGAAATGAGTGGCTGGTCAACTCTGTTGGCAGGGTTCGGCGCCGATGAAGATGGAAGGACCCCAGCGATTTCTGGTGCGATGTCCGTTGCGACGATGCGAGTTCGAGTGGGCCTTGGAAGAGGGGCCTGGGGCAGAGCTTCCTCGTAGGCGCGGACCTCGGCCTCGGTATGTGCGGACTTCTGGTGAGCCTTGACCTTCTTCACTGTACCATCAATGGAGCTGCACAGGGCGCAAAAGAAGAAGAGCTCAGTGTTGTGGACTCGCCTTAGATGCAGGTTGAAGTCCGCATGGTTCTTGTATGACCGAGGAGACCGGACGTCACAGAACTCGCAAACGAACCGTCTTTGCTGGTAATTCTAAATCAAAAAATTATGGAACATGCCCCTCGTTAAGAAATGCATTCAGTTGATGAAGCAATTGTGCCTTATTATGGAACACCTGGCAGCAAACAATTTATACATGGAAAGCCCATTCGTTATGGTTATAAACTTAGGGGGGGACAACAAGATTGGGTTACATCAATTGGTTTGAGCCATATCAAGGAAAATCAACTAATATTAGCGATCAGTACGTAAACTTTGGTGTCGGTGCGGGAGTTGTATTGGAATATGCAGCTGCTCTGCGCCGAAAATGGCCAAACAATAAGTTCCATTTGTTCTTTGATAATTTTTTTACATCGACCCCTTCATTCAACAACTATCAAAAATGAATTTTTTGCCACAGGCAAATTCGAGAAACATAATCTTCTACACCTTTTCCAATTGTAATTCAGAAAGCATCAGTTATATTTCAGAAAGGAATAAATGAAATTCAGATTAATTAAATATAATTGAGAAAGTACCACATGATATTCAGAATTGTAATTTTTATTTCAGAGAAGGTCACTTGTAATTCAGAAAGCAGTAGAAGTAATTCGGAATCATACAATTTATTTCAGAAAATGTAAGTTGTAATTCAGAAAAAGTGATTTGTAATTCAGAAATGGTGATTTGCAATTAAGATATGGTAATATGTAATTCAGACTGAATGAAATAATGATGAATATAAAAATCATTTGTAATTATATACAATTTAAAACTTTTACTGTAAAATGAAATACAGGGAAAACTTTTCTCTTATTTTATTAATAGCAAATTAACATTATCTACCAACTGGCATATTCTCCATGCTTAATGCAGCTACATAGATGATGGGTTGTAGTGTGTTGCACAGCGCGAGCACAATCACCACTCACAATATTATCCTTAGCGCGATCGTTATTTCCTCCAAATAACTTAGGCGTTGTTCCACAACACCTGGCGATTCCACTCTTGGTATTTGAAGGTATGTCTTTACGTACGTTTTTATTTTGGACCAAATGGTTTCCATCGGATTCAACATGGGTGAATATGGTCCCAAACGTAAAAGAGAGGCAGGCGTGTCAGCAATTACCGTTTCCAGTCTTAAATAACATGGAGCATTATCAACAACTTTTACTAAATCCTCCAATTGGTTTCCCAAATCTTTTCGATTGATTCAATAATGCAAGTACCCTAGTATTTGCCAACTCATAAGTGTAAGAGCCTCGCCTCCGCTCCATAGACACGACCCCTGCTGCAGAAATTGCTCAAATAAGATGAATATTTGGTCCACGTGCGGCTGGTAATCTTTGCACAGCTCTATCACCTTTTAAGGCACGATCTCGTGTACGACGACAAAACAAATTAAAATTCATTTCATCGATCCAAATAATTTGCTTGCCTTCTTGAATAAAATTGTTTAAGGAACGAACATATTTGGCACGTTTACGATTATTATTTTCAGAATTCATTGTGCGTGGCTCAATATGCACATTTTTGAGCGTAAACACTCCCTTCTAAGGAATTTCCGACCGTAGTGACACTACCTTATGAAAAGTTTCAAAAATTTTTTGAGATAATTGCTTGAGCGAATGGCAGCAGTCCTGTTCAACCCATTACCTATGATAATAGGTAATTACAGTTGCAATGTCAATAGTATGACACATAGATATCTTTTGCCTTTTTCTTCTGAATTCGCATTAAAAAATAACCGCACTAATCTGAATTGCGTTTGATCTTTTCTGAATTTCATTTGATGTAATCTCAATTACATTTGACTACTCTGAAATACTTTTAATCATTTCTTAAATTAAAGTGATGCTTTCTCAATTACATTTAGTAAATCTGAATTACAACCAGTGGCGGATTTAGGTGGCGCGGGGCCCGAGGCGCAATTAGATTTTGGGGGCGCCAATTTCGGGTCCGAGGCGCAAAAAAAATTTTAGAGCCCATTTGGGCCCCGCCAAGTCCATCATTTGATGTTATACGGGGAAAGATTTCTGGCGCGCCTCCTGCGCCTGTGCGGAAATCCGCCACTGATTACATCTGATGGTTTATCTCAATTACAATTTACTATTCTAAATTACATGTTATGCTTTCTGAATTACAACTGGAAAAGGTGTAGACTCAAACGTTTTGAAAACGAAGAATCGTGGAAGTGATGATTACCAAAAAATTGCAGGGCAAAATATAATTGAGGTAAAATGGCATGACAGCAAAGTAGTTTGTGTCTGTTCAAATTTTGTTGGTTTCATACCAATTCATAGTGTGAAGAGATACTCCCAAAAAGAGAAGAAAAACATATATATTGAACAACTCCACTCTAATCAAAACATCAGCTTGTATAGAACGTCGCTCAGAGATTAAAATGGTATTTCCCGTTAGTAGTCCAGTGCATAGCAATGGCTGTCCCAAATGCTTGTGGTGGAGTGGTAGAGATTTAGATCAACTCTACTTCAGAAGGAGAATTGCCACCACATTGCTAATGCAAAATAAGCTGTTTTCAAAAGGGCCACAAAAGTAAAACCCAAGAAGTTCTTTATATAGTACGTGTATTTGCAGTTCAAATAAAATTGTTCTGATTTTTTCTCTTATTTCTTATCATCCATTCATTACAAATACAGCAAAAAAACAATAAAAATAATTTTTTAAAAGGCTTTAGGCATATCTGCGTTTATGACCACTTTGTCAACTCAATTATTAAAGTGCTAAACTGAAATTGTTGAACTTGAATTTCATATTCTCTGTCGCACCTTGCACTTCCTGCTCTTTCGTAACGACTGTATAGGAAGGCGGCACTTTTGCTTTAGCATCCGCATAAAAATTTGGAGTGGGAAATTGTTACGGATGGGTCGGTGGAACGTACAAGGAGCTAACGCCAACCCGAAAATTCAAATTTTGAAACCACTCACAGTATTGAAAGATAGGTTGGTAGAAGTGCAGAAAAAATATTTTTAGCGGCTGCAATGTCCAAATATGGTCTGTAGCCGCCTCAAAAGATTGAACCCACTTCTATTTCTATTATGGGTGCGCTCGGTAATGTAAGTTACCATCGCAGCCCACTTGTATGACGAACTACAAACATTTTGAAAGTCTTGCGATCAAATCTATTTTGGGATCCATTTTTTTACCATTTTAATTATCATTTTTCTTTTTTTCTTTGTTGAAATCATACCCTTTTTAATAACACCTTTGTTGGCGCCAAAATGTGGACGCCATTCCTGTCTCCCTCTACGCTTCTTATCTAGGGGGCGCATTGAGCGGCGCAATAACCATGCGCACCTTACTAAGCGTGTCTGCCGCTCACCACGC
>JARJDZ010003610.1:0-19061 GCA_030264555.1 Aleochara sp. GC000083
AACATTCTTTAACAAAGAACAATGAAAATTAGTAAATTACACCTAATTCTGAATAAAGTCGACGATTACACATGAAATTACTTCTCATTCACTTAAATGAGTCCAATTTCAATTAGTCAATACTAGAAAATCATATTTCGTCATTATAATGCACTCATTCTCTCCAGTGCTGGATCTAGACCAAAGAAACAATAATAAATCAACGCAAAATTTAAAATTTGCAAAACATTAAATATAAAAGCAATTTTCAATTTTGCTTTTGAATTCCAAAAATCTTAAAATCCGGTCCTGAATTTATGATTCATAATTTATTGCAGTTTGTTTGTATGAACGAATCATGCATCATTATATTTATTATTGTTATTGGTGCCATTAGTACGGTTGCTCATGTTATCTAATCACTTTTTATCCCATTATATCGACGCCATTCGAATTCTTTTATTTAATTTATACACCATACTGTGCTTTGTATCAAATTACGAACATGATTAATACCCACACAGTTATTGTTCATCATTGTTACTTATCAGTTTTCGAAAATTTTTCAAAACGATATCGTTTGTGCAAAGAAGGAAATATACAAATAAATGCATATAAAAATGCTTGAAATACTAATTAATGCACGTAGTTACCTAACTTTGCGTGCAAATTAGCTCAATAAGCGAATGGTAATTACTCGATGAATTCTACCATGCAAAAATGCTCGTTTGAAAAAAAGTGAATTAAAGTATGGAAAATGTAATGTTGTGCATGTTATGTAGATTTCAATAGATCATTACTTAAGTAATTATGCTATTTCAACGTGATTTGTGGTCGCATTGTACAGTTAGTAATTTGTTGTCATTGCTGTCAATCAACGTGCTAAGTATCGATAATTGCAATTATCTTAATGCTGGAATTTTCTACAATCAGTAGCAGTGATTTTGTTTCAATTTAAGTGGTTTAGCACTTTAAACAATTTCTCACATATAGATAAGAACAAATTGTGCAATGAAATACAATCTTATACTTATATTTTCAAAAGTTAAGTTTTGCAAAGTTGATTAACTCATTAAGAATTACAAACCACTTTACAATATTTAAGTTAAAGCTACTTTCATGTATTTTTAACAAAAACATGTGCTGCGTCAGAAATAAAAACAAACATGAAAAAAAAATACCGAAATTTCATAGTTTTATTCAAATGGTTGTCATTTTTTAATGGGCGGTATTTTTTACTTCATTGATTGACTAACTTATCATCCTGTACAATATAATTGTTTAACTTGAAGCTACTTTCATGTATTTTTAACCATAACAAATACTTGTAATTCCCCTAAAATTAAAAAGCAATCGTGGAATAACAAATATTAAATTTTGATACTTTTATTCATTTGTTTGTCTGTGCATTTTGCTCGAAAATTGTTCAATTTTAAACAAATTTTGATATACTCTTGAATAATTTATTGTTACATTCCTTTCAAAAAAGCAATTTGAACCAAAATTTCGTGAAAAATTAATATTTTTGAAATGAAAAATATAAATAACGATAAATATTAAGTAATCCAAGTTCATATCCCAAGATAAAAATTAAATTTTAGTAAACGTCAGCAAACTTTGTCAAAAAATTTGACGTAACGACCACAAATTAAAATAAACACTTTCTTTAAAAGAACCGCTAGCTATCAAATATTTATTTCCAAGAATTTGAATGTTAAAATTATATTTTGGATTGTGATTTACTTCAATTATCACATAAAACGGAAACATTGATAAATAATTTTGTTTGAAATTAACAGTCTGGAGTCAATCACCCTAGAAAGACTGCAGAAACAAAAATTAAATACTGAAATGTTGTCAAAGTCGATTTGTTTGAAATTCCCCCCCAAGATTTCAAAAACCAGAGGATCTGGAATTTAATGTCGACATTTATTTTGTTTTTAGATTTGCAAAATACTTTTTGATATTAATATTATTCCTTTAAATTTGGAGACTTGTTTTAATACGAATAAAGTTTGAAACACAAAAACAAATAATAATAATTTTTACAATAAAGTTATCTTTTCTGGGTTGTTAGTTTGCTGGAAATTTGCAACTTTCTTATTTTCAATCCAGGTCATACATTTTTAGTGCAATCCATTTAGAAAAAATAGCTTCATTTTAACCATTGGAAATAAAATATCGACGAATGTAACGCAAAATCTCTCTCTATTATCAATTTAAAACGAATATTTTACTCTATTGTTTTATCACGTTTTGCATATTCAAATTTTTACATTAAAAACGAATTTTTCCCTACAGATTATTTATTAGATAATAGGTAATTTAAAATACCTGACATGCAGAAATAAATAAGAACGAGAAAACGTGCAATTAAAAGTCATTACGAGGAAAAGTAGTTAAATGAAAGTTAGGCAACCATTGAACAACCAATAAAAACATCGAAGAAGTGAAGTGAACGTTCGTTTCGTTCGCTGCTTGCGAGCATTATCGCGATAATCGAATGGGAACAAGCGAACATAACTTACGAACGAAGAACAAGCCCATCGAGCAAATAACAAAGTGCCAGAAAGATGGCAGAAATACGATGCAACCAACCAATAATTCTCCTCTCTTCTCTTTCTATGTATTGAAAGGATTTACTTTTTAATCAGTACATTTCATTTCGTTTCGTTGTTTGATAGATTTCCAGTGGGGGTTTGGTTTATTGCAATATTTCAGCAATATTATGATCGGGAATTGTAATTCTAATTCTGGTGGAAATAACCTGACTGAACAAACTGTTAACTTGCAATGCAAATAAATGATTCTAACAGTAATAATAACTATAATAATGCACTTTCGAATCGGTGCTTGAATCGATTAAAGCAACCTTGCCACTTGTTGGTTCTATTCGTTCTTGTCTGGTTTAATATATTAGTGTCTATTTCTTATTTTTGTATCTTATAAATAAATATACACTTGTTGAATATACAGGTTTGCCTTGAATTTTTGAACTAATTTATCTTGCTATATCTTTTATCTTACAATTAACTACTAATAACTAAATTTTAATTTTACCTACAAATGAGAGAAATTAATACCTTATTTTTATTTCACTTGTGCCAAAAATTGATCACAACTTGTGAAATAAAGAACTGTTATGGTTACAAAAACTTTGTTATAATCTGCCAAGAAGACTGCAGAAATTTTGAAAATTTACTGTTGAGATTTCGAATGTCACATCAGAAATTACTTATTATTTGTGACTGTTTGTGATGTTGTACTAAATTTACAATTTTCAAGTTTATTTGGCAGGAAATTCCGAGTTGGTCTAGAAAATTAAAATGTTCGAAATACTTTTAATTGATGAAGGTTCACCTGTATATTTCCTGTAAAATATTCTATTACTTTTCCTCTATTTATATTTGGCATTGTTCTACGTTTCTGGTAAATTATTTATTTAAAATTTACATTATTCAAATGGGCACCTTTAGTTTTAAATTTATAATTATCTTTTATCTTGTCGCATATAAACATTTAACATTTCGCCTTTTATTTTTTTTATACATCCAAAATAATTTTGCACATTATCTACGTTATTTTTACAAATTTTGCAGTTACATAAGAAAGATATGTAATAACTGATGTTTTAAACCGACACCTCCCTGTATATTACCTTAAAAAAATATTAACATTTCAAAGAATTCTAAAACTCCATTCTTTTATACTAATTAATTTGAAAACGTAAATTAAAACAGGTGCCAGCAAGGTAATTGCAAGCAATTACATGTAATATAATTGTATGTGTTGCTTATTATTATTATACCTTCCGCCAATTAAATATATAAAAAAGAGAGAAAGAATACAAATTGTTCATTGAAGTAATATCCAACAAATTGTGGCATGAAATAATTGAAATAATAATAATAATCAATACGTGTGGTAATGATTTAGAACAATAAACACATGTGAGAACACTTTGCACTTTATTGAAGTTTATGCTCTTATTCGAGTCTAAACAGAATAGATATATTATAGCAGATTCACTTTCTAGATCTCTGCTATGTTTTACATAACTACTGGTTAGTTTTGATCTGAGCAAGAAAAAAAACTAATAATTCAAAAGGTCAAATGTAAATCAAACAGGTTGTTGAAGAGTTGTAATATATCTTATAAGAAAAATTTAAATTATTGAGATTTGTTACCAATAAAAATTGAATTTAAATTAAAAATTAATATTTACAGTGTTAATTAAATTATTACTTTATAAAACTTTTAAGGTCGTTGCAATTTTTTAAAAATTTTGATTCGATAAAACAAAATACGTTGGACTACAATGAAGATTGAAATGTCGAAAAATTCAAAAGTAAATTATATTACAAATATGAGAAATATATAATTTTAAATGAGTGACACATAAATTTCGCAAGCATTTCGCATACTGCACTGCGATAAAAAAGCATTTTACTACCGAAGAAAAGTTGATACAAAGTTGCAAAAAAGCACAAAACCTAAAATTTTTGCCACAATTTGTGATATCAAAATCCTGTTCGATTTTGCACATTATAAACATGTTCAATATTTGTGACTTGATATTTATTTTAGTCACAAGTAAAATAAAAAGGACATATTCATTCCTCCCACTTGTGAAATAAAATACGTCTCTTATTTGATAATATTCAATTTTAGTCACTAGTAACAAACATAATAAATATTAGATAACATGATCCTATAAAATAAAATTTTTGTTCTCAGATATTCGTTGCAAAAATTTTCAAATCTACTTTGGTGGATATTTCAATAAATTATAATTATAACTTTTATGAAAATAATTCTCTGTTTTCTTAATAAGTGTAATTATATTGTTTTAAACCCTAAATAATTGTGACAAACAATCCTCTAATTATCACTTAATAAAAATACTACCTAGAATTTATATAAATTAACTACCTGGAAAAAATTGTTAAATGATTAAAATTGAATCAAGAACAATTTATATATTCATAAAAATACTTAAATTACCGAACGCACATGAACCTGAACAGAACAACAATGCGAGCAAATATGAATAGAAAGAGATATCTACGTTTTGATTCCATTTGAATATAATTAACAATCAACGATCGGCCATTGCAAGCCGATTCAAATTAGAATTGAATGGCAACTCACATGCACATGATATCGTTATAATAGCAATGATTAATGGTAATGAAAATAATGCAATTCACGTGTAGAATATACGACAGCACATAAAACAGAAACATGGTCCTTGCATAATGGCAACAAGGCAGCAAATAATCCTTCATATTTTAATTGTAATAATTATTATAATTTCATATTGATATAATCGGAAGTTAGATTAGTTCCAATTAACTCGGGGTTTCTGTTTTGAACAACAAATAATCATCGAAATTATAGAAAATAAGAGTAAACAAGAGCAGGTTTATATTATGAGACGAGGTACACCTGTATATTTAATTATTTCATACAGACATGTTTCTGGGAAGCATTTTGCGGCAGTCGATTAATAAATAATAGCGTTTCACCTTGACGAAAACCCGACCGAATCGAAATCAAACGATACAAATCTGCCGCATTCAACACCAAAAACGTGTTTATTTCTCCATTAGTTTGATATTCATTGCACTAAACACTAACTTGTGTAGAATATATCTCAACAAATTTTAGAAGCACGTCAGCTATTCCTAAAAAAATATGTCACCTTTTCAGTTGTAATCCAGAAAGCTTCAATTGAATTTCAGAAAAGGAGAAATGAAACTCAGATTTGTTTAATGAAATTGAATTTCAAATCTGTGAATTGTAATACAGAAAATGTCACTTTTAATTCAGAATGCTTTAAATGTAATTCTGATTCATGAAATTATTCAGAAATTATCATTTGAAATTCAGAAAACATTACATGTAATTCTGATTCAATTGAAGTTGATTTCAGTAGTATTTATAAACTGAATGATAATAATGTCAATAATATGATGTTATATACAAATAATTTACCTATCAAAAAATTAATTATTATTTAACAAAAGTGGCACAAATCTGATTTACATTCGAAATCTTTTGAATTTCATTTGATAAATCTTCAATTGCATTTGACTAACCTGATATTAAACTTATGCTTTCCCAATTATATTCACCAAATCTCAAATCTGAGTTACAATTGTTGCAAACTGAATTACATATAAAAATCTGAATTACATTTACAGCTCGTTTAATTACAATTTACATATCTACATTTAATACCTTCTGAATTACTTTTCGAACAGATTACAAGAATTTTTTATTTTATAAAAACACCAGTTTCAACTAAAAATGCATTATAATCTAATTTGGGTAACACTTTTTTGAGTTTTCTGAGATGTACCATACAACAATAATTTCGCTTCAGATGCGTCTCTCGCAGGATTATTATAATTACTCGGTTTTTAGTGCGTTATTTTTTCGTGAAGCGCTCATCAAAATGAATGTTCTCAACGATGGTATCTTGGATAATAATCGTGTTCGCCTAGATTCACATGCGATTTCGTTTTAATCGCATGGCGCATCTTGCTTGCTTACTTGCTCCTAGCAGATGAGCTGCACAGACAACTCTCGACGAGTAGAAAACACAATTAGTCGTGAATGTAGAAAAGGCACCGGATGATACAAAACAAAATTGGAACATATGAGGTGCGTACGTTTATTGTGTGAGATGTCTGTGAACATTTCGCCGTCTCTGAAAGTACTCGCCTAATGAAAAGGCTTTCAAACTTTCAACTGAAGATGTCACTTCGTATTTACTCGAGCGCAACATTATGCTGACATGTTTCTACCATCATAAAGTGCTCTAAAAGCCCTGATATATAAACAAATATAATGCTAATATGCTGTGTTTAAGGACAAAGTTAATTATTTCAAAATACATTAATATAAACAAAATTAATCTAAAAACAAGGAATGATTATTTACATAATGATTGAATTCTTTGGATGATCAGTTGAATTTAAAGTATCACAATTTATCCTCTAATCAAATTAAATAATATTTTTTGAATTGAAAGATAGAAAAATAAGTAATTTACAAGTGGAAAAACTTAATTCAATTTAATCACTTGTGAATTAAATTCGTGAAAAAATGTGCTGGTAATATGTTTACAAAAACTTAGTGGTTATAAAAGATGATCATGAAATTTTGATGACTTTTGATGACATTTAACAAATCTATCAGAATTAGTGGTAAAAATTTTGCACTTTAAAACTTCTTGGAACATTATACCAATTTTTTCCCAAAAGAAAAAATATAAAATCTTTAACAAAATTATTATTCTCTACTCTTCATACTTATAATATAAAAGCTATTATTACTATTAAAAGCCAAATCGAAAATTGTTTCATTACATTTTGTTATTTGTTAATAAACTTAGCAATGAAGTTGCTACCACAGCTGCAGTTGAAACACTTATCTAATCAAATTGTATACAGGATGCAGATATATTTTCAATTTATTTATGTTGTATTCATAATTGCGCATTTACAAGCATCCAATCAATTATCATTCGCCTGCACTGAAGTACTGTCGATTAGTGTGATTTGGTTATGAAGTTTAAAATGAAATTTTTAGAAAGCGATAGCACACTGAACTCGCAGTTAGTACACTTCAAATTAAGTAGTAAGCGGCAAACTTGGTTAGAGTTTTTATAAGTATGTATAGTCTATTGAAGTTAGTTGCTTCTAACTTGTTGCTTGACCGTGTTTGCCTAATATTGACTTGGTTTTTGTATGCAAGTCTTTCAATATACCATAAACATGGTATATAATGATTGTTGGTAGTGCAAAGACCTAAATATAACCAGAATGTTTTAAATCGTTTTTAAATTGATTTTTATACTTTTAGTTATTTTTCAATTTCAATTTGACTAAATTACAAATAACAAATCAGAATTACAGAATTACGGAATAACAATTTGAAAACAAATATAGTTATGTAGAAGAGTGTTCCACAATAGATTTGCAATCAAATAGCTTAGAAATTCCATTTTAAATTATGTGACAATATTTGGCAAAAAACTGATATAGAGAACAAATGCCAAATGCAAAAAATAAATCTCCATTTGCACAAACTTTCATTTCATAATTTTGAATTTTTACATGAAGGTACGAATGATTTATGACTCTTGTTCTCATTTTGAACAAATTGAAACATATTTCTTATCCAATGAAACTTGGAAAAATCGTTAATTCTTTAAAAATCGTAATTATATATTCAGAATCGTATTCCAAATTAAGAGCATTTATCAACAAAACTATCATTCAGTTCAACTGATAATAAATCTACAAACAAGTGAAATTATTGAAAGGATTTAAATTTTGTAAATGGAGAAACTGTGTATTAATTTGTTTAAATTAACATTGCCTTTTTTAAATGTATGGAACTGGATTTCTTTTTGGTATTATATACCTTTTTTATAAGTTATATATTTGGCAACACTAGCTATTTCCTTCTAGAGACATTTTGCACTAAATAGACAAATATAAAAAGCAATCAAGCTGTTACAAAATTCAAGAAAATAAACTTAGATTTTTTTCTAGAAATTCATTGAATTGATACCTAAAAAGAAAATATCTGGATTCATTAGAGGATCTTAATTAAGCTTTATATCCTTATAATTTCTATGTTTTTGAGTTGTAGCTCATATAAAGTCGTAGACTTGATGCATTGCACACATAGTTTCTAGCTGACAGGAAACGATGCGCGTTCGACATGCGTGTGCGCATTACGTTGTTGAACTCCATGCCAAATGCATTCAAACAATGCATACCATTACATCAAACTGCGCTTGCATTATTTCTTGACTGTACATATACATGACTTAAAGGCTGCATTAGCTCAATCACCTTTGCTTGGCAAAACGAGTAAAGCACCAGGAATTTTACTACTTCTATGATAAATATTTGTCCATTGGAAAAACGATTAGTCAATCGACTAGTAAAACTAAAGACGCCTGATAAAATGTCAACAGATTGCACAATGCCAACGTTCTCTTGTCATTACAAACTCGTTTTATTTTTTCATTCTTTTACTGATTTACTAAACTTCTACTGATTTTTAGCAACTGTCAGAGAAACCAAAATGATTTGAGTTGCCCAAACTACGAAAGAATGTTTACCTGCTTCTTTCACCCATTGTATGACTTTTTGGTTCTAACCATTCGAGGTTCTGGAATGTGAATTTAGAATAGAACGAACTTCTCTTCTTGAACGATTTTGAAAAAGAAAACTCAAGTAAATGGAAATGAAAACGCAGAAAGCAACTAACATTTACAGTATGTTTGGTGCATTAAATGCATTTAACAGTATCGATTTGGATATTAAACAGAAATGCAAATTCAACTCACGTAATAAACATATGAATAATAATAAAATGAATGACACATTGGAATATTCATTGATTGTATCGAAAGCATGAAAGCGAACACGTTATAATGAAATGTATGCTATTAACAGTTATTTTGTTCTTCATTTCTTTTTTCTTCCCCTGATTTGATTGCGTTTATGAATTATAATGTGACATTATTTGTTCTTTCCACGTTCATTTAGCCATAACATAAGTATGGTATGCAATATTGTCTATATTGTATAGCCTACTAATTGTTTATATTTTTAATTATATCTATCGATGAAACGTAAACAATGTGTTTGATGACTAATTGTTGTTTTTATAAAAACGACCCTAATTATTGTTTACAATGCCTTAGATATCAATATCTTGGTATATTCTAACTGAAGATTATAATAGGTATTTATTACCTTGTTCAATAAATTATGCTAATTTTAGGATACTTATCAGCTGACAATGAGTAATATGAAAAATTATTAAAATTCGTTTCAATCTAATTTGTAATAACCCATTTCTTGGGGATAATCCCCAGCCATAATAATCAGTCCTTCCAAGCGTTGATATATTTCTGACAGGATAATCATATATTCGAAGATCTCAGGAAGTTATAAAATATAAGTCTAATATAAGTCTAATCTTACGACGTAAAATACTTCCTCCACACTAACATTATTTAAAACAATGCAATATTGCAATAGTTCCTCCTGAGAATTTGAATTCTGACCACTTTAGGATTAAAATTCTAAATTCAAATTGTTTTTCATTTTTCAAATCTTCTGCCGCCAGTTTTTCCTTTCAGATAACACGATATCATATCCATTGCTATCACTTCCAAGATTTTCTTCAACAATGTTCTCCAATATTCTTCAGCAATCTCCTACAGTCTTCCTCAATAACGTTCTTCAAACAAAATTTTCAAAAATATTCTTCAACAATGTAAATCTGAAACAATCCACAATTTTAGAAACTTGTAAGTTTTTTTCTTCACCTCAGCAACTTGAATACAAGACTTATACTCCTTTCCACCTTCCCTTCTCTTAAAGATATCCAAATATCCAACATCAATAACCAATTAGCTTGGTTTTGCAGCAGCTTTATCATACAGAAATGTCGAGTTTCTCATATCTTTACACTAATTAACAAAAAATGAATTAGCATTTATCTCATCGCCTTAACGAATACCAATTAGACAAGTTCAATGACACTTCCTGTGTGCATAGTTTCACAATGATTTAACTTTTTAAATACCAATTGAATTCAAGAAATGTATGCATTCAACTTTCTAATACCCTGCCAGTCAACAACCACAAGATTGCGTTTTTTATTCCCTAGGATAATGTCACTCAATTACTTAACGAGTTACTTCTACTTTTGAATTTGATTGTTATTGAAACACCCTTTGGATAGATTTCAATTTCATGGTATACATTTCAGTATCTAAACATACCATAACGTTGGAAATTCCAATAAGATATCAACTTCCGTCCAATCCAAAAAGAAACCGGGGCATTTCAAGTTTAGTTTAGTTCATGATTATTTATGAATTGATGCCATTCTAAAAAGCGGTCTGCGCATGCGCAATCAACACTTTCTTTGATCTATTCACATAAGGGTCTTCTTGCTAGGGCAATTGACAATATCCTGGCATCTTGAGCACGCTCATCTATTTCGAGCACGTTGTGAGCATTTGCCTCCCGGCATAAGTAACACCCATTTCCTCCCGCAACTACAACAAAACATCCGCTGGTTATGGAGCCGAAGCGCACGACATAACCTCAAAGTGGATCTCACCATGGACAACTTGATAAACAAATGATCGACAAACAAACGCTCGCGTTTTTTTGTTTTCTACTCACGGTTCAGCTTCGATGCTCCTCAGCTTGGCGACATAGTTCGATGGAATGTATCCCTCCTGGCGGGTGCGTTTGCTGCGTGCCAGCCACCAATCGCCCTGCGTGTCGTTGAGGATTTCCAGGTGCTCGCCCTTGCGGAAGCTGAGATCCTCGTCGGTACGCGCGTCGTAGTCGTAGAGGGCGACGAAGATCTTCGCGTTCGGCGGGTCCGGCTCGGCCGGATTCACCGCCTGCTGGCGCAGATTGAGCTCGGGCGAGGGTGCCGGCAGCGGGTTCACCTGCAGGTTCGGCTCGATGCTGGGCCCCACACCGCCACGAACGTCGTGATCGTCGCGCTCCTTCTGGCTCTCATTGCTGAAACAATTGCCCATCGCGACCTGGAGGGCTCAAGATGCTGGAAAGCGCCAATCGTCCGCGAAAATTGTTCTCTTCGCGCACACACACACACGCACTCTAGGCCCGCATCCACATCTGTAGATCGAGCACAGCACAACGACGACGGCCACACACTCACTGCAGCAACATTATCGTGCGTGCGAGATGGAAATGATGGGCGCTGTGCGAATCGTCGTTCACCTGTTTCACTTAGCGCCTAACTGCAACAATTGTTGGTACACAAACGGCCGCCGAGTACAGCCAACGTTACGTGTTTGCACTGCAGTTATAACGCGAGTTTATTGCGCGAAACCGAGCGCCACAACAAACCACCCAAGCAGGCCAACTTACTACAAAGCCTACATGTACAATAACCAGCGGCAACGCCAGCCGCAGCTAACTAGAAAATTTCTCATAGACAAGTTGACGTGAAACGTCTAATAATACGGCCAACGAATGCGACCAGAGCGCCCTCACTAACATGTGAGATACAAAATAATTCCATTGATGTTAGTTAGGCAACTTATTATACAATTTACAAAACATTTTCGCGCATTCCCATCTTCCTTTTAGTTGTGCGATCCAATAAATACTTCTTGTGCAGTTCCTCCAACAAGAGGGTTTTCTCCATGCGTTCCTGTGCAATTTGTTCGATTTTCTTATAAAATGGAGAATTCACCTCGAAGCAGTTGCGAAAATGCGCTCGGTCTAAACGATAAACTTCGCAGATTTCGATTGCAATCACGTTCGCTATGCGTTTTTGATCATTGGAAATCAGAGCAATTTCTCCGAAATATGCGCCGTCTTGTAAATGACATATCTGCAAGGAGTATACTTAATAAAATTAATGATAATTAAATGATTTCTTTGTACCTCACGACCCGTAGGAGTTGAAACAGCAACCGTTCCATTTGCAATGAAATACATGCATTCGCCATTTGTTCCTGCTTTAACTATGAAGTCGTTGTACAAGAAAACCTGGTGCTTCAAATTGAAAACCACCTCGGAGATGATATCCGGAGGAAGATCACGAAGAATGGAGACAGTTTCAATGAGGGATCGACAGGAATAGAGATTAATTTCTCTTCGCAAAGTTTCTAATGAATATGAACATTATTTTTTGAAAAAAAAAAATGAATTGAATCTTACCTGAGAGCATGTCCATTATGGTACTCTCACGGAAATATTTCTTTTGAAAGCGATAATCATAGTAACAAATGATACGCTCTTTCATATCATTTCGCAAGCCTTTATATGACATGTATTTTACAAGTTGGGAGATAATCGAATGATATTTCACTTCGGAAGCGTTCATTGATAGTATCATTTGCAGAATCAGAACTAAAAATGTAAAAAACAATGAGTTACTTACAAAAAATCCATATAAACCCATGTAAAATGTTGCACAGTTTTGTTTGGCATACTTACTTAGCAATAAATTTGAAAAAATAAATCCGAATGTTGAATAAATAACGAAAATGATGACCTCGGATAAATTATAACGCATAGTATTGAAAGCAGTTCGATAACTTGAAACCAAACTCACACCTGAAACACCAAAATGAGATAAAATCAAAGTTGAAAAATGAAAAATGATACTTACATAACAAATAAGACAACACAATAAATTGGCAATTCAAATACATGGTCAAATACGGACGCATGAGTATCATTTCGTATTCGTACGTGTATATGAAGTGATCCTTGGGTACCGCATAGATGTTAATAATTTGGAGAAAAATGATATAAATGCAGGTGAGCCAATGAACCACCAAGAGAACGAGAAGCATGTAGCGAATCGTCAAGCACGAGTAGTAATAACGACGCATGAGTTCGAAAAAGCGTCCCATATAATCCAGAAAGCGATGCAGGCGTAATATCTTAACCGCCCCAAGCAATTTGACATAGAATATCCACTTCATATCTTCCCTGGTTGGATTGAACACGAAAAACATCTTCATCACGCTTATCAGGCTAATGCTGCAGATTATATCGACGTAGAATGTAAATGTCGACATGTAGAAGCTAAAGATGTATAATAATTATAGTTGATCGAAAGATACGGAGGAAAATAAAATTCTACCGTGCAATTGTACGGAATGACAAATGAATTTCCTTCTTGTGATAAATCGAATGTCCTGTGAAGAATGTCATGATGAAATCGATCAGGTATATGATGTCGGTTATGATTTCCATTACTTCGGACCATTCGTAAAAGCCGAAACGGAAACGGTTATCTTCCATTGGACCAATAATGAAATTTATTGGCACTATCATCAAACCCAGGTAGATTGTAAACACCATGAGTACTTCCCAATAGAATCTAAAAACAAATAAACGAGGCAATTTCATAAAATTAACTTATAGATACAATAACTTTACAAATTGGAAAAAACCTATTGAGAATTGATTGGTTTTCATCACTAAACTTTATGAAATGGTCTCAAAATAGAAGCCGGGCATCCAGAAGAGGTCGCTGTTAAAAAAAATTAAGTACGATGACTTTACCTGAACATGCTTAACGGATGAATAATAAACCGTCCGCTTTTAGTTTCCCGATGGCGTTTACGTTCCTTTTCAACCGCTGCTAAACTCCGGAAGTAAAATTTGGTATTCGGATTACGCGAAGAGATCTGCGTGGCATTAAGAAAACGTGTCAACATTGATTCGCGTCGAAAAACATTCGCGACTCCATTATCCAACGAACAAATATGACGTCCATCTTCATGCGAAACTTTCTTCTTAAGCTTTGTAGCACTCATCTTCGCCCAGCTTATCCGCTTGTAAGAGCACTAAAAATGAAATGATCTCTCAATTTATTTTTAGCTTCATTATTTCCAAACAACAGCAGTTGTTTTTACCAAGGTATCTTGATTTTCTATATTACACAATAAAAGTGTAAAAACATTTGTTGAATGTATCACATCACACTTCAATTTTTCAGGGAACCATTCTTCAAATGATCCACATGTTTTATTAGGTATATGTGTGAAGCTTAAAGACTACATAAAACCAAATTTTATGCATTGGTTCGCGGCTTCAAATCCTCATAACAAGGACGCAAAAAGATGTAATTCTTTTTTTGGGGGCTGTAGAATTCATGACCCTTGCTCCAATCGTAACTCACGGCGTATGCGAAGATTTGGCCGTTGTGATTGAACGCGCAACGAGAAATCGACTGTTCCATAGCTGCTGACGGCTTCAATTTGGTGCGAGCATCCTTATCCCAAAAGATGAACGTTCCGTCAGAGCCTACAGTTGCTAATGTTCCATGTACCGGATGGAAGGCAATATCATTAACGGCGTAAATATCCTGATAGCCATTCGGAGTGTCGTTGGAGCGATGGCATTTAAATGTGAAGTTATCCTTTGGATTAGATGGACTAACATATTGAATTGCAACTCGCCCCTCAACAGAGCCAAGTGCATAACCAGTAGGTACTTTCTTCTTATCTCTGAAATCATATAAATGAGGAATAATCAATCAACCTCAATCAAAAATTCAAAAAATTTTACCTGAAGATAGCAACACTCCTATGTTGATATTTTAAGGGACTATCAGTCTTCTTAAACTCTTTAGGCCCTCCTTCTAACTGGTAAATAATAATATGCCTATTAGCTGTACTGACGACAGCCATAGGGTAGTCAACATCTGCACAGTAACACCTCTCAGGCAAGTTGATCACCACAATTGGATTTGGTGATCGAGTATCCCAAAACTTGAGTGTTTTGTCCCATGAGCCAGTCATTAAACATGAATAGTTGGGTGCCTTGATCCAATGGCATGTCTTGATTGGTGCATCATGTTGTGCAACTTGTATTACTTGATTGCTGCCCAAATCCCATGCTTTGGCTTGCTTGTCGCAGCCAGCCATAAACACTTTGCTGCCATCATCACTCCAGCAAACGTCAAGCACCGGCCCGCCACATGTTTGCATAGATTTTGGGATAGTCTTGCCGCTTTGCTCGACTTCCCAACAACGTACGTTGTTATCCCAGCTTCCAGCAATTAAAAAATTTTGCGGGAGCGCCTCTGGAGAGAACGCTAAACAGCTCACCGAATCATCGGGAGGCGACGTTACTTCGTAATCTTTGTTTGGATTCGTGTTTGCAATCGTGGGCGTTGCCCCAAAACCACCTAATGTACCTTGTTTAAACATTGTTTAGTGTACTATCAGCTATTAAAAAAATCAACTACAACGAGAGTAAACAAAAATAGGTTATGTCAGATGCGTTTGTTTGGTTTCAATTTGGCGCAAATCAAATGTTTGAATAAAAGAAAATTAAGTAAAAATTGAAGAATCGTAGGTGTTATGGTCCAGTAGCAAAAAATAAATTTTTAAGAATGTATTCTGAAAAGAAAAATTCTTAAAAAAGTGTATACTTGGTTGCCTATATTATATTTGCCTAAATTTAATTAATTCCTTATGAACATTTTATGAAAATATAATTTTATTAGAAACATTACAGACATTAACTTTGCCTAACCGTTCAACATAAAATTAAAAATAAACAAGGATACAAATATTAGTTGACATCTTATGGATTCGCTCGCGGTTTCAAATCCTCGAAACACGAGCGCAAAAAAATATAATTCTTTTTTTGTGGACTATAGAATTCGTGTCCTTTACTCCAATCGTAACTTACGGCGTAAGCAAAGATCTGCCCATTGTGATTGAAAGCACAGCGAGAAATAGACTGCTCCATAGGCTCCGAAGATTTCAATTTTGTGCGAGCATCCTTGTCCCAAAAGCTGAAAGTTCCATCAGAACCAACTGTCGCTAGCTTACCAAGCACGGGATGGAATGCGATATCGTTCACAGCGTAAATATCCTGATGGCCGTTTTGGCCAACATTCGACCGATGGCATTTGAACGTGAAGTTATCTTTTGGATTGGCGGGATTCACGTATTGAATCGCCACGCGTCCTTCAACCGATCCGATAGCGTAACCAGCCGGTGCATTTTTCTTATCCCTAAATAAAAGCCCAATAAATAAACTATAATTTATCAAACAACAATAAATACTACCTGAATATGGCAATACTTCTGTGCTGATATTTCAAAGGACTATCAGTCTTCTTGAACTCTTTAGGTTGACCTTCCAATTGGTATATCATAATATGTCTATTGGCAGTACTGACAACAGCCATTGGATAATCAACATCAGCACAGTAACAGCGCTCTGGTAAATTGATTACCATGATGGGAT
The DNA here is from genome assembly GCA_030264555.1 of Aleochara sp. GC000083. NCBI lineage: Eukaryota > Metazoa > Arthropoda > Insecta > Coleoptera > Staphylinidae > Aleochara > Aleochara sp. GC000083. The sequence goes on from JARJDZ010003610.1 coordinate 16,794, forward strand.
TTGGTGATCGTGTATCCCAAAATTTAAGAGTTTTATCCCAAGAGCCAGTCATCAAACATGAATAATTAGGTGCTTTGATCCAATTGCATGTCTTGATTGGTGCATCATGCTGAGCAACTTGTATAACTTGGTTGCTGGCCAAATCCCATGCTTTTGCTTGCTTGTCGCAGCCAGCCATAAACACTTTAGTCCCATCATCATTCCAGCAAGCATCAAGTACGGGTCCGCCACATGCTTGCATTGATTTTGGAATGGTTTTCCCCGACTGCTCTACCTCCCAACAACGCACGTTATTATCCCAACTGCCAGCGATTAAAAAATTTTGTTGCAGTGTTCCCGGCGAAAAAGATAAACAGCTTACGGAATCGTCAGGTGGCGATGTTACTTCATAATCCTTGTTTGGATTCGTGTTTGCTGTTGTTGACGTTGCAACAAAACTGCTTAATGTACTTTGTTTGAACATTTTCTTACTTTAAATTCTCCTAAAATATTCCGTTACAACGAATGACTGCTTCAAGTTTGAGGTTATGTTGCTTTCACGCGGTTACTTTTTTGTTGGAAAACCAATAACAAATCTATGCAACCAACTTAACTCCTAAAGTATTAGATTAGTGATATGAAGCTAGAGAGAGAAGATATTTCCGCGATTTGTTGAATTTGCACTAAAGTGAGTAATCTTGTCTGCGACGAGATTATTCTAAATGCTTGATTCCATTCGAAGTTGTAAGATTTGTGTGATACGATAAAACCCATCGTGTTCCAAGAACTAATTCTCAGTTGTTTTACACTCAAAGTCAATAATGAATCCAATAAACAACATATATTTCTCATTTATTCTACTAGTCTTCTTGTTATCGAATTTTGTTCGAGGCGTAACCGAGGAGGATGAGGGCGTCAAATATGCTAACAGATGCGAAGGTAACTATTAAAACATAATCAAAGTAATACAAGTAAGTAAATAACATTTGTTTTCAGTTTGCAAAATTCTTGCAACTGAATTGGAGGAACGCCTTGAGGAGACCGGTAAAACACACGACGTAATCGAAACTGGCTATGCTGTGGATGATGTCCAACCCAAGAAAAAGACTGAATATCAGAAATCTGAACTGCGACTGATTGAATCTTTGGAGGGTGTGTGTGATCGCATTCTGCAGTACAACATCCACAAAGAACGCGAAGATAGCACGCGTTTTGCAAAAGGAATGAGCCAAACGTTCCAAACGCTGCATGGCCTGGTAGATAAGGGTGTTAAGGTTGAGTTGGGTATTCCATATGAATTGTGGGACAAACCCAGTGTTGAAATCACAAACATGAAGAACCAGGTATGTACAGTAATAAGATCTAAGATGATATCAAAATTAGTCACATGATCATGTAGCTAATGAGATAATCTTTGGATAGAATGTTATACATATGTATGTAGACTAATTAGATTAAAATTATTGTATTTTAGTGTGAATCACTCCTGGAAGAAAATGAGGCAGATATTGAGGATTGGTATTATAAACATCAAGGCAAGCAGAGCTTGAAACATTATTTGTGTGCTGATCGGGCACTTAAGGGCGCAGACGTTAGTTGTTTGAATGAAAAACTTAAAGGCGAGACGGGCAAACGAAAACCAAAAAAGCAAGAGCTTTAAATTTACAATGAAATACGTCTTTTTTATATTTATATCTTTTACTGCATGTGCATATTTTGAAATTGTGGTATTCTAGAAAGATGAAATAAAATGATTCTTATTCTGTAATATTTAGATATGATGCATGAATATCTTTAATTTTATTGACTATTTCTGTAAAAATGTTTCTTGTTCAGAGTGTATTTACTAATTTCTGCAAAGATTTTGAGCTGGAGGAACAAATCTCACAAAATTTAATAAAATTGGTGCATAACAGCATCATCGATCATTAATAAATATACTATATTTTTTGCCTTGCTCTTATAAAAATTATTAAAAGCAATATTTTATGGTAATTATCATTGAAAGTGTACAACATAATTTTGTTAAAAATTTATAATCATACAACAAATTTCATAGTCATGAACATGTTTAATCTCAGAACACAGGAGGAATCTAGGCTGGTGATACATAACCATTCTATTTGTGATTGCACTGTTTAGTACTAATTAAATTACAGATTAATATATCATTTCATAAATAATTGATAGCTTAAATGTTACTTAACATTGAAATGCATAGATATGAATGTTTATAATACAATTTATATATTGACAGGAAATGTCAAATTTCTTATTTAAAATTTAGTA
>JARJDZ010003611.1:0-11916 GCA_030264555.1 Aleochara sp. GC000083
AAACCAATAGGAATCAAATTCATTTCTAGAAACAAATGCTAAAACGTGAATATGTTAATGAAAATGCAAAATGTTCTTGTTCCAACACGCAATATTTACGTTTGATAATTTCAACGAGATAAACACTTCGTTGTTGATTTGCTTGGAATAATTTAACGATAACAAGCAACTGCTTGTTGAAACGTTCAGATGGCGGCACAAATCAGACAACTTTCTATTTTGCGTACGTTCTTGTTGATTGTTTCTTTTAAGTAAAACTAGAGGTAGCTCCAAGTATTAAAATTCACTGAAAATTCAAATAAATATTAAGACAACATTCATTGGACTGATAAATACAATTTGCAATCACCATATCAATGAAATATTCTGAAGAAAACTAAATTGTGATTTTAGAACAAGGAAATTTGAATTCTGACTTTCCTCTAGTTGCAACTCCAAAAATATCCTTAAGGACACCTGGCCTCAAGAATACAAGGCACATTAATCTTGGTAGAGCCTCAAGTGCACACTTCTTCAGCACTTTGCGCACATCGAAAGGAAAGTGTGAAGAAGTTGCGTGCGCTTATGCAACAAGCGTCGATTAATACGCACCAAAAGCGTTTTTATCACCCGATAGCTTCTTTCACTTATCCTCGTGAAGGTACCCGAACAATCATCATTATCGTCGTCCCGAGAGCAGTTTTATGAAATTTCTGCCGCATCTGACATGAAAAACGGATACTTTCAATTATGTGGAACGATCGCACGCATTGTCATTGCTGGTCGAACGAAGATGGCGAGGTCCAAGAAGTGAAGTGAAGCGAAGAAATGAGCCGAAAAAACGGCACGTAATATCGCGTAATCAGCGGATGTTCTTACGCAACTAATTAGCGTTATTATCCCGAATATGATTTGCTGGATTTTGCGGAATGTCTGCTACACCTTCATTCCTCATAGTTCTTCCGGTGTACCAGCACTTTCCGAAGAAAGTCGCCTCGCGATTTGTTGTATTAAATACGAACGAGATTGCGTGCCTAGCGAATATTAATTTTATGTAGGACTCGATGTCAAATTATGAATGTGTAACGACCGACCATAAACAACAACAACAATTCATGGGGATTAATGTCAATTATGCGAAAGAATTTCTTGAATGTGTGTTTAAAACACTTCAAGCGAAACGAAAGGCGTTTTGGTATCAAGATAAATTATTACAATTAAGTTCATTAACTAAGTATCATAATTATCAATTTGTATTTTAATTTGTAGGCTATTTTTTATTCAATTGGTTATAATTTTTTTATTTTATGCATCTATTAGGGTAAAATTTGTTTAATTTATAACCAAATAATTGATCTTTAAAATGATTCCCAAAAATTCCTAAAAATCCTCTTTGAAATATGACTTTTTTCTTTAAAGATGAAATTTGCAAATCCAAACTTTTCAGTAGTTGTTAATTTCAAAACGTGAATAAAAAGTGCAAATTCCAAAGAAAAGTAATCACTAATTAAACATAAGTTTATATATCACATGATAAATTAAATACTGTGACAAATCACCAAAAACAAAGTTCTGACTAACAATGACAACATTTTGTGTACTTTAAACATAATTATGCATTTATATTTTAAACAATGCAATCTCCTCTTATCAAATTATTTAATTTTCAGTAAACGTCAAAAATATTTACTGGAAGTTCCTTAAATTTGCGAATAATTTGCGTCAAGAAACGTGAACAGAACTGGAATTACAAAACATAAATTTACAGTAAAATTAAGTTCAAAGTTTATGACGTTATTAAACGTTTTGCGCACGAAAATTTTAATTTATTAATTTATAATTTCGTGGGTGACATAGAAATGTCTGATAAGGATTGTTGTAAATCAGATTATATCACTCATTTATTTACATTTTCCTAATCTGTGGGTAGAATCTAAGGTTTATAAAGTAGATGCAAGTTATCATCGAGCAATTTTTCCACTCGCCAGAAATTTTCCCAAGTTTATTTGCACGCAAAAACTCAGCTGAAAATGAAAGCCTTCGCATTATTCGTTCTTTTGGCTTGCTTCGTTTATGGAATCGAAAGTGCTGCTGTTCCAGACGTTGAAGATCCTGGTAATCCTGGTCTTAGACTAAGTTTATAAGATTAGACAAAATTAAACAATAACACAATAAATAAACATTTGGGCCTTGGCCTCAATAATTAAAATATATTCAGATAGTTGTAGTTTTCAAATATTTACAAAAATGTCTTTCTAATTTATTTGTTTTTAGCACCAAGGTTCTGGTTTGGCAATGGAGGATTAGGAGGACAAACAGGACAAATTCCATGCTTCAGTTTTATTCCCCAAATTGGTAACTTAAAATGTCAAAGGATTTGCATCCAACAAGGAAGAACTGGAGGTTCCTGTTTGAATAATTTCTGCCAATGTGTTTAGACAGGAAATTGTTGGATAAACTCGTGTAATATTGAATAATTTGATCCAATGTTGTTGATTTGAAAAATAAATTTGTTTTGATCGTTGAACTGAATATTTTTGTTTTTTCGCATAGACCAGAAATAATCTTGAATTTTTCTTTAAAGTTAAACTTTTAGAATCTTCTAAAAACAATATTTCATTAATTTTAAGTAAACAAAATTGTAAATGAACTTGTACCAGAAAAACTAAACACAGTAATAATATTCTACTAATTGTAAAATAAATATTACAAAATAAGTGCGTTATTGGACGTTTTACACACGAAAATTTTAATTTGGGTGACACAGAAATGTCAAGATTCTCTGATGAATGATAACTGCAATAAATTATATAAACTGATTTATTTGCATTTTTCTAATCTCCAGTATTTAAGGTTTATAAAGAAGATACAAGTTCTCATCGAGATTATTTTTCTACTTGACACAAAATTTTCCAAAAATTATTTGTACACAAAAAACTCAATTCAAGATGAAAATCTTCGCATTATTCTTCCTCCTGGTTTGTTTCGTTTATGGAATTGAAAGTGCTGCTGTCCCAAATGTTGAAGACATTAATCCTGGTAATTCTGGACTTCGACAAGAACTAATAAAACTAGACAAAATTGCACTAACAATAAGCCGGAATTTTAGCTTAGCTTCAATAAATAAGAAACATTAAAATAGATGTAATATTTTCCAATATTTACAAAAATCATTTTTTCTAGTGCCAAGAGCCTTGTTTGGGTTTGGAGACCAACCAGGACCAAGACCCTGCATGAGTTTTGGTCAACGTGATAACGTATTTTGTCACATTAGATGCACCAATCAAGGAGGAACTAAAGGTTACTGCTCGAAAACAGAAGGAATCTGCAAATGCGAATAAACAGTAAATTATTGTAAAACCCTCTTTGTGATTTTCGAAAAAATTGTTCCAATGTTGTTGATTTGAAAAATAAATTTGTATTTGTAGTTGAACTAAATTGTTGTTTTCCTTCATGAACAAAAAACAATTTTACATTTACCTTCCTAAAATAAACATCTAGAATCTCCTGGAAAAAAATCTTAAAACTCCTTTAATCATTAATCGAGTTAACTAAATAGGAAATAAACTTATACTAAATTGAGTAAACACGGAAGCATTTTTGATGATAATTGTTCAAATCTTTAGCGCAATTTAGTGCAATACTTTTAACTTCACCGCAATCGATCTCTTCGTCAATTGTGCATTTCCGGAAGACTGGAAACGTCTTTCAACTTCAACTTGACGCGAGAACGTTCTTCTCGTTTCTCAATCATCATCATCTGACCTTTCCATTTCCTTCTGCACCCAACAATCCACTAATTGTAAACATTCATTGCAACCAGAAAACTGAGAGTAAATTGCTATTTGATTTGTTCCAAAGTATGGAGTTAAAAAAATAATTAATTCTTCATCAATTAATTGTTCAATAACTTCAATATAAAGACGTTGAAGACTTTTGGTTCCTTAAAGATGTGTCAAAGAAATTACAGGAAGAGTGATCAATCATGTCAGGCATTCACTCATTCTCAGAATGTATTTTCTGGTTCTCAAGTTAATTCCTCTTTTGTTTTAGTTGATGAATGTAATGCTTTCACTAAGTAAAATCAATACAAAATCAATTTGATTTTCTTATTCAACTGTACAAAAATTTAAAGATAGGTTATTAGCTATTTAATGACTAATTAATTGGGTTTAAAGTTATCCTTGATAAGAAATTTTCATTATATTTGTTGCTGGTTAAATAATTACTGTTCTTGGGATTGTTGACTTTACCTCGAAACAACCTTCATATCAACTGAGATAATTTTTATCTAAGAAACCCAAATAACTCGACGTAATTAAAAACCCATATAAAAAGCAGCACTAATTACACATTTGTTATAATTAATTTTTCGGGCTATTCATTAATTTTTCTTGGTTGTTTTTTTCAAAAAGAACAAAATGAAATTCCAGTTGTGTATTGCAGTCGTTCTTATTGCTTATGTTGCTTATACAAATGGCAATGCCCTCTACGACAAAGAAGGTAATTAAATAATTAATTAATTAATTCATCAAATTTTGTACTAATTTTTTTGGTGATATTTTTTATAGATCCTCAAGCAAGAACCTTCTCAAATATGAATTCTGGACCAATTATGCCTGGTCAACCCTGTGGTGGTTCTGGAGGAATCTTCGGAGGGATGTTCCGGTTCTGGGGTACCAACAACAATATCAATGATGCCAATAATCGCTGTTCTTGGGGATGTGCACTTGTCAACAATACGATGTCCACAGGAAATTGTGCAACTGGTACCTGTATTTGCACCAGGAGTCTTCCAAATGTTGGATAATAATTTTCTTGGTGGTCAAAATTTGATTAGAAATAGTCTATTGTTATATAATAATATGTGGATCAAAATAAACTAGTTTAAATGATAATATTTTGAAGTATATAATTATTACACCTGTTTCTAGATTTTTAGAAATGTTTGGTTCCAAAAATAAATTTTTGAAAGAACCATCTGTATATTTTTTAATTTAAAAATTTGTAAATATTTTGTCAGATGAAACTTGAAGAATGCCGTTTGAATCATTCAAATCGGTTCAGTAGTTTTCGAGATATGAAGAATACTTCCATAAGAAATTGCCGCCCCCAAAAGATTTGTTGGGTTCCGCAGGGATGCATAAGCATATGGGGGCAGTGGAGATTTTATTCCCAGTTTTTATTCCCATTTAAAGTCTGCATTAGGAAAATTATTATCATTCCATGAAAAATTGTTTTTTTGCATTTTTAATTTAAATTTTCTGCCGCCCCCTTGAATGATACGGCTATACCACCCCTGAAACATTTTCTATTTTGCTCTATTAAATGTACATACCAAATTTCACCAAAATTTAATAAAAATTTCTGTCACATTTATAAGATTTTTGACTTTGAGTCCCAAGTAAAGTGCCACCCCCAGTCACTTCAAAACACCCCTACCCCCAAAATATTAAACATCCTAATGTCATTTGTTTATATTCCAAATTTGGTGAAAATCGGCCGAGCCGTTTTCGAGAAAATCCAATACAAACTTTGAAAAATCAATTATTATAACATATAAACATTTATAATTTATAAACAAATTGATTCCAGAAGCTGTAAATCTCTAAATATGTCCACTAATATATAATAAACAATCCCTGAAAATTTGAACTTAATCGCATTATTCGTTTCGGAGATATTAATGAAAATGTGATGAGAGAAATAGCTCATTTCGAATCTGAGTGAGTTTTTCGTACCGCTTAAGGTGGTTGCTAAGGAAGACCAAACAAGAGAGTTTTAACCTTAGCAACGGCAATGTAAATCAAATGAGAGCTGCCATCATGGATTTTCGAGGGCATGTTTCCGTGTTTAAGTTATTTGGTTCAGCAGTGGCCAATGTAAATTCCCATAAGAGATTATTTTTCGTGTAACTCGAAAACTACTGGACCGATTTTGATGATCAAAAAAGCAAATTAAAGGGCATGATTTAAACTATGACATCACGGAGTTCGATTTTTAAAAAACGCCGTAATATTTAATTTATAACTTAAAATAATTTGAAGCAACGTTTGAAATTTCTTTTTCAAATTTCTCTTAAACTACTGAACCAATTTTCACCAAATTTAAAATATAAACAACTAGTACATAACATCCAAATCTCTTTAAGTTGTTTGATGTTAAAAATGATGCGAATAAGTAGTTTATAATTGTAATAACACAAAGCAAAAAAAAGGTTTTATAGATGAAATTTGGAATTGATTTTCATAATTTGAAAATCCAAATAAATCGTAGCAATATACCCACGATCACTTTCTAATATTAAAATAGAATAAGGAAAAACTTCTTCTTACATAATCGGATCTCATCACATTCATGCAAGATTGGTAGGTGTCACAAGAAGAGGAAAATCCTCTTCGTCGAAATATCTCGTTTAGATAGGAAAGCAAAACGCTTGTCTTCGTGGACTGTTCCAATAGTGCACGGAAAAGGAGAAGTGATCATAAATTAATGTCAGGACGTGTGCAAGTGAAGAGCAACGAAGCCGAAGAAGTCGAAGATTGTTCAAGCACCAATGAATAGAAGAAGTGCTCGATTGACGACCAAACGATCCAACGAACGACTTTCCTTATACAATCAAATGGCTAAACAGGAAGTGTTCAAAAGTTGTTGTGACGAGAAGATTTGTTTAGAATCAGTAATTGTTACAATAATCCAAAAATTACTATTAGGAATACAAATTTCCATTCGTTGTAGGAAATAACTCGGAAGAAATTAAGGATACTGCAAAAATGTTTGGTTTATCTTCAAGTTTAGATGTTAAGAATAACTTAATTAACTTTTATGTCTAGTAATTTAAAAATTACTCAAAAAAATGTCGGCCACATCTTCAGACCTCGATTACTCTTGCATAACTCTTCATGCACTTATAAATCCATTTGGTGAGTGCATCCTTTCTTGTAATCGCAATTATATGATGCTACGATTACATATTATTACATATATCTGTGACTTAAAATAAACCTTATTGTAAATTAATTAGCATGTCCATATGCGAGCAGCTGATGCTGATGTCTCGAAGATGAGTCGCTTCTTAATTTCGTGCTTAATGTCTTCCTTGTTGCGCTTGCTCACTTTTTTCGCTTCCGAAGATGCTGAGAGTGGACGTTTCTCTTTCGCCTTCTCTGCATTTGTTTGGGCCTTTTCACTTTTACTTATCTCGTCGATTTTTTGGCCGCAGCGTTCTCATAAAATTGTATATTGTATATGATAATTTCCATGCCCACAATAGTAAATTACACGTTCGGCTCCAATGTTGATGTTTTTATTTTTTAAGGTCACACGAAAGGTGCTCATATGCACACGAAGCAGGCAGAAAAAAAAGTATAATTAGTTTTAAATCATATTCCAGATGGTTTTACTTTCGTTTGAAAGTTTTCCACTCTTGAAAAGTCCAATAAAATATCCTTTTTTGAAATCAAATTTTGAGGATCCCTTTTTACAAAATTTTGCTGAAATTTTCTAACAAGCATCAGTAGATAATCTACTAACATAATCTAAAATAATTAATTCAATTCGCTTGAAGATCAGAAATAAAAAAATTTCTAAATTTGAATGAAGACTGTATACAAATCATAACTCATTAGTCGAACTTGACTATAAATTAGGCAAATTGCATTTTAATAATAAACCTCCCGCTGGTTAAAAGTTGAAAAGTCACATCAAAGTTCTTTTTTATTATCGAGAGGCGCCAAAGAAATTAAAACGTATTTTAAGATTTCTATCGAGTCTCATTGATGAATCCTATTAAAAATACAACAACATACCAAAATTTACCAGGAAAAAATGTGGGTGGAAGAAATCATGACCAAATTCTTTGCAAACTTTTCGAATTTTTGCATAAACATTCAAATAAATTGTCGTCACATCTAGTTAAAATATTATCATATATGTATGAAGTAAATTGTACTAAAAGAAAGTCATGAAGTTAAATTTTTAATTATGATTGATGACACAATCGGATGATGGCGTTGAAGTCACCAACTGAACAACTTTATGCTTTCAACTAGCATATAAAATTGGATGGCTTAAAGTGATAATAAGCAAAGATAAGCAGTCCATATACTCAGTAGTCATAAATCACTCGATGACAATGATGACAATCTGTGGATAAACACCAGGAAAAAGTGACGAAAGTTGACTGACTACTTCATTTATTTCAAAATACCATATTTTTTAACTTTTAGCAAAATGATTTTTTAATTTAACTTTTAGTACATATAATTACTAAGAAAATTCAATGATTGAGTTGAGTATGAGTTGCAAGGACGTTAATTTCTTATATAACAATAACATAAAGAAAGTTTTTTCTTTTTGGATGTAGACTATAAACTTCTAATTTAAACTAAATATGCGCATTGGAATCGTAAACACCGAAAATATTACTTTCACATTACCTGATATCATTTCATCTCTATATAATCTGACCATAGAATTTACCTTGAATCAAACTGGTCTAAGATCAAATTTCTGATTTCTATCTCAAATTCCATGGAATTCATTGACTTAATTGAGACAACTTTTTCTGTATGAATAAACAACAAATTAATTCATTCTTTCTTTTATCTTCTGTCCGCCTAAGCTACCGAATTACGTTTTCAAACAAAAATAAAAACTGAAAACAGGAAATTTAAGATGTTGATTACGAAATATCTTCTTTCAAAAACATCAATTTTTTGAACTCGCTCATTAGAAATTACAGGGTACCAAAATTCCATTTGGTTCTCAATCGGTAAATGAATGGTCCATTGCACTCACAAATTGCCTGAAGGTCCAAAAAAAGAAATTTGGATATCGCTCGCGTTGTTATGAATTTTTATTTCCTCTCGATTCCGTTCAATTTCTTCCGAGTCTATCGCACGCATATTCAATGATAAATTAATGAATCCAACGCATGTTTCTAGTCTTAAATGCCAAACTCATAAAACTACCTTTAAGAAATTGGACGAAGTGGAAAAAGATCAAATGGAAAAGTCATAAATATGAGTCAACAGGTGTCATAAATTAGTTTGCTTAGAAATTAGCTTTAGACAAAAGTGTTAATTAGTGTAGTTTACTAACGTGAAGAAAGGTGTGGTTTAAAAACCTATACTTTATTTGTTATTTGTTAATTATTACCTGCTAATTTGGAATAATTTTAATTTTTATTTCATGACTTAAAAATTTTTGAATTGATACCAATAAATAAAAATAAAAATTTAGAATTTGCAAACTAAATTTACTGTTTAAATCAAATACACTTAAAGATTATTTAATTCTCTTTGATTTGTTAAATAATCAAATAAAATTGTTTGGTTTTGAGATGTATTTTTTGTGATTGAAAATAAACAATTTATTTTAAAGCTTTCCTTAATAAATGTTGCAATAAATCTCTTCAAAATCTTGTGAATTGGTAACGTTGTTAATTTAGTTTTATCATCATTTCTACAATATTTAATTACCTTTCAAATGATGTATCTTTCTTTTAAATTAATTTATTTTAAGTATGATTTTTAAAGTGATATTGATATTTAGTAAATAGTTTTCCAATTTTTGATATCATTTGAATTAATTGTTAATGTATCGAAAACTTTAAAACTTTTTCAATTTATTCTCACAGTTTTTAATAGATAAATAAATTGTCTTTCATATGATCTATAATTTGAAAATATTGTTTAAATAAATATGATCGTTTTTGCCCTCCAAAAATTGTACAATAATAAAATTTTAACTTGTGAAACCTAAAGTATTGCTATTATCAATATTCAGCAATTAAATTTCAATAAACAAATACATTTTCTTACAAGTAATCTACAATAATATCAAATGACTCCCAGAAATCATCAAGAAACTCTTCTTAAATTATTACATCATAAATTATAGAAATAAAATTTGTCGAAAACTTTAACTAAACATTTTCTGCATAAATGATAAGTACCTTTATTTTATTAGCATTTTACTTGATGTATTCGTATTTCCGCACCGCAGAGAGACAACCGGAAACGATGTCCTCGACCAACAAATAGAAAACTACCGCTTGTAACATGAGAACACTTCTGGTTGACAACCAGCAATGAAGAAGTGAAGAATGCAAGTTGGAAGTGAACAACTCGTGCGATTTACTTGTATGTCTTACAAATCCACTCTTGTTCATGAACGCCAAATGCATTTAGCAACCGCAAATCCTCACCAACGAGGAATTAGTCTTAAGCCTGAATGTATGTGATAAGTACTTCTTGTTTTCATGAATGCAGAGATGTTAATGTTGGCGACTACGCATGGTAAAATTATTTTATAGCACATTTCAAAGAATGGTTCTTGAGGTCGTCAAGCACCTTTCACTGGAGTTGACAAAATGTGATCACGTCATTAATAATTTCTATGGGAATATTCAAATTGTTTCGAGTGGGCAATTAAATCCTCAATTTACTTGCGAATAAATTCCAATTTTTGGCAGTTCACACGAAAACTTCCTCTTGTTCGTGTAGTTCTTTAAAAGCAATTATGGATTCCTCAATGAAGAAATCAAGTTTTGTACTTTTCATTTCTTACTTCTTGTTCTTGCTTGTTGTAAGAGCAAATGCTTATAATTTCGAGGAGGAATTCAATGTCTTTGGATTCCAATGCGTTTCCCACATATGTATACGATAATATAATGCACAATTGAAACGGAAAGTGAAAATGCATTCAAAGTGAAGAGAAGATCTTCAGAATGCTTCCAGTGAAGAACATGCAGCGATTAGGATTTTTAATTTGCAGCAATGAACATTTGTTTACGTAGTTCATCTCCATAATGGGAATTGTTTGAATAACGTAATCCTAATAAAACTGACAAATTCCGGATGAAACTGGAAAAGGAGACATAAAAAAGGATATGAAAAAAAAGTTGTAACGTAACAATAAAACAAGAAGTAAAAATTACTTTATGAGAGTAATTAGAAGAATTATGTAAAATTAGATTCAGATGTAAAATTATTTGTTTTGTAATCATGAACAATAATAATTTTCTTTTTGCGTCCAAAATAAATACTTTGTGAAACCGAAAAAACAAAATTTCTCTATGAAAAATTATGCTTTAAAATTCATTAGAAATGATTTACAATTTAATCAAAAATTAATATTTATGCAACAAGGTAATTAAAAATACGAAAAGACAGATTGTTTAAACGAAAGCTTAAATCATGCCCTTTAAAATGCTTTTTGGATCATAAAAATCGGTCAAGTAGTTCTTGAGATATATTAAAAAACATTCCTCATTGAAATATACTTCACATTATGGGAAAACGTGCACATGTTATTTATTCTTTCTATTATATTCGACCCCTCGCAGAGTACACACGAGGCCTCGTGTGTACTCTGCGGTTATATTCCTCGCATTCCGATTCCATTGTTCGTTGTTTATTTAGGCAACTGTTTACTTGTTACTGTATCAATATTCTATTCATCGCCGCATTCCTTCGTTAAAGGGTTAAATCAAATAATACCCAACCCATTTTTTGTGGAATGGGGGAATCAAGGTCGTTTGAAACGAACCGGTTCTATTCTGACATTTTCATCAATATCTCCGAAACTAATGATCCGATTGCATTCAAATTTTCAGGGATTGTTTATTATATATTCATGGACATATTTACTGATTTGCAATATCGGAAATCAATTTGTTCATAAATTATTAATGTATAAATAATAATAAGTGATTTTTTCTTATTTCAAATGCGATTTTCTCGCCGATTTTCACCAAATTTGGAATATAAACTAATAACACTAAGGTGTTTAACATATTGTGAGTGGAGAGTTATGAAATGATCAGGTGTGGTACTTTACTATCAAAAAATTAAATAATCGGTTTGTGATAATTAAAATATGAAACGGAAGAAAATCTAAAAACTTTATTTTGTTGTACTTTCAATCGACTCA
>JARJDZ010003615.1:0-17578 GCA_030264555.1 Aleochara sp. GC000083
ATAATTAAAAATTCGCTACAACTCCTCACGGTCTTCTTGTAATTAATTAGGGATTATGTCAAATATCATAATTGCGCATTGCTTTCGACAACCCGCAGATGTTTTAATTAACGCAACGTTCTCAACCTGCCTTCTAACAATATTAAATATTAAATATTAAATTTTATCTCCGATAAAAACAACGTTGCGTTCACTTCTTTGCCCTTTTTTTCCGCCAGTCTCGATCGTCATCCTTCTTCGCATACGTTTTCGTCCTTATGCAGCCCTTTGAATGGATATGGGGTATTGTTCTGGTCTGATGACGAGACTGGAGGCGGCAATGGGACCGCTCCCGTTCCCGTTCCCGCCACTTCCCGTGGAATAAAGGCAGCCCGCAGGCGTGTTGCTTGCGCTATCGCAGATCTCTGTACAAATGCAAATGCTGCCGCCGCTTTTGACTTGCGCGCCCGCCACAAATGAAAACGAAAATGAAAATCATAATGCAAATGTACATGCAAAAATTGACTGCTGCCAGCGTGCGCGCATCGCGGACTAAATTTAGAATTCGACTCCATTTCCCAACCCTCACATAAAGACCAACCGCCCCCCAAGCCGCCCCCCAACTCGTGCGAATAGTATAATAATTGTGGTCGTTCGTCAGCGTTTGGCGTTTTGTTGGCCGACTTTTTTCGCTGCCTTTTATTCGCAATTCGCTCAAGTTAGGGTGCATTGTTTGTGTTCTATGAATTATTTAGTTTGTCGTAAACGAACGGGAAAATTCTGATCTTGATCAAATGTAGTGTAGTTCATTAAAAGTTTAGGGTTTGATAAAGGACTTTCTGTTTATCGCATCAAAACATTTAGTTGGGGTTGTCCTTGAATGTTGATTTTGTCTTGGATTTTGGCTTGACTTAAATGTTGGTCTATTTTGCAGCCCTAAATTTTGGGTCAGAATCTCAGGATAAAATCGTGAAACATAGAACTATTCCAAGGAATTTTTTCGAATAACTTTTTTATTGTCCTGAAAACTATGAAATTGTTATAAGGATTTTTTAATTTCATCATATTTGATATCCTATCATGATATGGAGAAGTTTACAAGAAGCAACAGGGTTCAAGATTTATTTTTCATTCCAATTTTAGATTAAATGGTTATCCCTGCACTATTATGAATTTTCTGAATGATGAAATTCAATTTGATCTAGAATCAATACTAGAAGAATCCTTTAATCAAATTGTTAACTAAATAATCTCTACAACTAATTACAAAAACTGTTCCTGTTTTCGAAAGTTCTTAACGAACCATGAAATTGGATTTATTCGTTTTAAAGATTGATAACAAAAGTTGCTGATCACGATCTGCCAGAAATTTATTGGTTCTAGTTGAAATTATTTTTGTATTAAATTTAGTTTTCCAATCAATTTTTCCAATCAGTATGATTTTAAAAACTGAAAATCTCCAGTTTACATATTTTCGTAGAAATTATTTCCATTAAATCTTAGTCATTTAAACGCCAGGATCAAGCATTTAAAAAAAGGAACTGAACTTCTAAAATTCTGAATTTCTGAATTTCTTGAATTTCTTCTGAATCTGAATTTTTTCTTTGTTTTCAAGTCCAACTATTAAACAATTTTATTATTCCAGCTTTGTCCTTATAGTAAAGAAAAAGGGAAAAAAAAGAAATTACTGTTGACTATTCAATTCGTACATATCATTAGAAGAAAAATTTTATTGCATTTTAAAGGTTGATAACAAAATTCAACAAAAATTTCTTAGAAGGATCAGGGTTTTACAGAAATTTAATGATAATTTAAGGATTGATTCATGGTATTAAAGTTGAATTCAAGAATATCAAATCATAGTCTTGGTAATTTCAATGCCAGGATTAAATATTTGGATGTAGAAATATGTGTTTTAAAATATCCTAGTGAAATTGCAAACTTCGAAATATTTGCACGTTTTATCAAACTTAAAATCTATAATAGATTTTGAATCAAGTCAAATCTTTATCCTAGTAATTTAAACGCTGGAATGATACATCTTGGACAAATAATTGAACTAGAAACTTTTTCTGAAATTGTAAAGTTTAAAATAATTCCCCATACTACCAGGCTTAAAAGTACAAAATATTTTCAATCAAATCAAATTTCTTAACAATCAAACACCTGGAATTCCTGCAACAAAGAACTAGTTTTCAACCAAATCAAATCACATTTTCTTGTAATATAAACGTCAAGATAAAAGAAGAAAAAATTGCAGTCCAAGTATCCTGTTTTAGGAAAGTTGTAAAATTTAAGATACTTCCTCGTTCCAACTGAACTTTTACGATATCTACCGAATGCAATTAATTACAAAAATAGAACTGAACCATCGGATAGAGGAAATCGGAAGCGAATGAACAAGTGTTCCATGGGCCCCCGTCTAATGACCCAGTCGTGCAGCAAGTGCGCGCTTCTCACGCATCGTTGCGGTGTGTTTTTCGGGCGTTATAACTCGGACGGCGGCAACGAAGGCGGCAGCACAACGAGTAGCTTGGATAAACACATACAAAACAACGGGGGCGGTGGGCACGCGAAGGAGACGGCAGGCAGCGCGTGCTGATGTCGGTCGGACATCATCGTCATCGTCGTCGTCGTCGACGGGCGGCGTGGAATCGATGAAATCGTCGACCGCCCGCCACCACCCCCGACCTGGTGCACGGCGGTGCTCCTCTTCGCCGCCGTCGTCGCCGCCATCGTCGACGNCGCCAAGCGAAATGTGCGCGCGTCCGCGATGTGTGAACTCGACCAACAGTTGGTTCCCAGTCCGCGGAGTGTTTGCTTCGCGAAATCCGCGCCTCCGCGCTCCCGAACCGATCAAACTCCCCCACACACATCAAAAACTAGAACCGGAATTACACACCTGCATAACATAACGTTATGAACCGATAGCGCGGTGTTCGCCATCAATTTGCATCAATAATTCCCTGAATCTCTTGGTTTTTGCAACATTTTTGCGACTATCAACCGGAAGGCATACGAAGAATTAAAAGTGTGGTCCTAAGTGCGTGCAACATAAAATTGAGAAATTTGAAATTGGGAGACCTGGAGGATCATGTGAAAGGAGTCGCTGGAGCACGACGTGTGCAGAAAGGAGGAGGTGATCCCGAAGAGGTCGGGACCTGGTGCTGGTGTGCGTGCGCGCGCATCTCCAGATCGCCGACGAGGGAGGCATTAATTTCGCATAATTAGCAGCGCGACGGGCGTGCGTTCGAGCGTGCAATTAAAATTAATGCCCGGCCGTCTTCATTTGGCGGATTACGAGCGAGCGCCCACCTGGGGGCCAACGAAGACCCGATGAGTGTGTGCTACGGGTGCGATCAACCCCTTCCAGAGGCGACGTCAATGTCGACGACTTCATTATGTAAACCGACGTGCAGCGTCCAATTACGCATGCCAAACAGAGATTTGCGATGATTCGCCCTCGTTTCATGACCCTGTCGACGAACCCCTCGAAGAAGACGCCCACGGACGGCAGGATAACGCAGGCGTCCATGGCTTGCGCGATGCGGACGATACCGAGACTCAACTGAATTTCGAAGACGGGAGTCAACGCACAATATAGCCACACAATACAAGGAGTTATCGAGGAAGGGCAAACCGGAAGGATTTCCAATTTCATTTCACTGGCTGGAAAGCTGGCGGCGAGGATTCCAGCGGCGGTTGGCGATGATGATCCTTTTGCGGGCTGAATGCGCGGCCGCTGCCGCCAGCGAATTTCAATGGTTTCATTAGTTATGTTTGGAGATATGAATAGATCCGAGCAGGAAAACTTGTATAGGACGTCCAGAAAGCTCAGCCTGGTACCTATCACTAATCCAACAGGTGGAGAAAGAAGGCATTCTTCGGGTAAGGATTCGCCCGATTTTTCAACCGGACCCGGAAATACGCCACCCCCCAAAATCCTCCCGATTTCTTCGCCGCCCCTCGAAAATACACACAAGGACATAATTCCATTGCGAAATGACAGCGCATTCCTCATACATTTTTTCGCCGTACACGCACAAATATTTGTTGAAATTTCAACATTTTTTCTTTGTTATCTGCACGAGAAAGTTTGTTCAGCTCGAAATTCCAAACTCCTTCAAAGTCCATTGGACCAACATTTACGAATTTT
Source organism: Aleochara sp. GC000083 (assembly GCA_030264555.1). NCBI lineage: Eukaryota > Metazoa > Arthropoda > Insecta > Coleoptera > Staphylinidae > Aleochara > Aleochara sp. GC000083. The sequence goes on from JARJDZ010003615.1 coordinate 4,136, forward strand.
CTTAATGCATGTTTTCCCATCGTTGCTTGATATTCCATCCAATTTTTATTCATAATACTTCTCCATTAAAACTTCTTGCGATATTTTTCGGATGACTCTTTTTCGGGAAAATTCTTCGCGTGCTATCGCCCTGAAAATACGCATTTTAGTGGTTCTTTTCGGTAATTTTTGCATGGAATTTAAACTACTAATATTGGCTTCCGATTTTCATAAAGTTCATTTTCACTTGCGAATAAAAGTTATTTTTACGAAACACAACGACAATGAAAGAGACCTTAATGATAATTACATTGCATCGATTTTCAATAAAACTTGAAGACGAAGTAGTCAATTGACCTTTCACTTAATGCTTTTTTCGCTTCATAATTTCGACATTTATTTCCACAAAGTTTAACATTCATTCACATTTCCCCGCAACTTTTCTCTGTATCTGCACCTCGACTAAAACTTCTTGAAGCACCCCATCCCGTTGAACGTCCGCATGCGGTCTTGATGTGCGCTGAAATTTGCAACAATAGAATTTGATTGATTCACCCCAACGACTAAAACCCACCAACCTGAAACTGAAACAACGTGCTATATTGCACGTCACACAAAGATACATTCGCAAATCATCAACAAGAAGAAGAACACATACAACAATAGAAAAAAAACACCCAGAAACCGTCCACGAAACTTTTCGCGGCATTGCTCTGTTTGGCTGTTGTACGTTCATTGTCTGTTTTTTTCTCAACTTGTTTTAGGTGAGGGTTGTTGTTGCGTTGTTGCGTTGCTTGTGTGTTAAACTCATGTTGTCTCGTGTGACTGAGAGCACCACTCCACCATCATCCCCACCAACAACAACAACAACAATAATAGAAAATTTGCAATTAACATTCAAAAAAAAAAAAGATAACCTCCCCGTTTTCCGTTACAACGACTCAACCAACATAACAAAAGACCCGCAGCAGCCACGATTGACAAGCAAACCAAACACATTAGCCATCAAATCCTGGCGATCAAACGGGAGCATGCGGTCGACGCGCGCCATTCCGCAGGTTCGCTTCTTCGTCTGACACTCAAGTGCTTTTTTCTTGGTTGTTATTATGCTAGCGCAACACGCGTCTAGGCCCTACGATGATAAGACGACGGCGACGGCGGCGGCGCATGGACACGCACACGGAGGCGCCACCGAGGACCTGGTGCTGAGCGTCCTCAAGAGTCCGGTGAACCATATCGACGATAAGGATGTGTATCGTTCGGACGAGGTGTGCCTCGACACACGAGATGATAATAGGTAATTGCCTTCCTTCACTTTCAACATGATGATCTCGATGTGAAGATACTGGTCGAAGAAGGATAAATACGAAGGAGGAATGGAAGAAGTTGAGGAAGAGGAGGAGGAACCATGAATAATGCTAACATCTTACAAGGAAGTTAGTTCTGATACTGAAGAGAATGCATTTTCCATTAAACCATCACAAAAGACATCATGAACATATTTGGGGGTACAGGATATTGATGTGGGTCTGAACCAAAGTACCTTTTCAAAGATCAATTTTGGTACCATAAAAATAAAAGGAATTTACCAATTTTTGGATGTTGCTGTTATGATACAAAGAAAGATGTCAAAAACGCTACAAAACTCATTAAATTGAAATCTATGTTCTACAGGATTCGAAGGATAAGAAGCAAGTTCTGAACATCTAGAAGCTTGAAGTACAGAAGGTTTCATAATTTGATGTTGTTGATGTTGAGCTTTAAGCAAAAAGGTCAAAGGTTTTTGATTCATAAAATTGAAAACTAGGCTGTTGAGTTTTTAAAGACAAGAAGAAGTAAAAATCATTTAAACTGTTGAAGGTTTATCAGGTATATCAAAAACAAAAACAAGCAAATTTTGGAGAATTGAATTCTGGTCTAGGTATTCCTTGGACCTATCACAATGGACCAAGGACCTAGTCAAAGATCATTTATTGAAGTATAAAGGTGGAATGAATTAATCAATTTGAGCCTATTTCTGTTGAGTTAGAAACAAAGATTTAGAGCAGAGAACAAACTCAGGATGTTCAGGATATAAAAAATAAGAAGAAGTAACTTTTGGATACAAAGAATCTTAGAGTAGACAAGATTGAACCATTTTAAGTCGTTACTGTTGAGTTGCAAGTAAAAAGGACAAAGATTTCTTAATGCACTACGAAAATTCATCAAATTGAAAACTAGGTTGTTGAGGCTGTTGAGTATTTAAAGACAAAACGAGGTGAGATCACTCCAACTATGTCAGATAGATGCATTCTTGGATTTATCAGAAGAAACCAAGGACCTATTCCAAAATGACTGATTCAATCATAAATCTAGAAGGAATCGATCAATTTCAAGCTGTTTTTTAGGTACCAGCAAAATTGTCAAAATTTGATGATGTTATTATATCACAAAACTTGTTGAATCAAAAACGAAGTTCTTCAATATTCAAGAGACAAAAAGTAGTATATTTTGACGAATTGAATTCTTGTATTCTTGGATCTATCAGAAAGAACCAAGCAACTATTCAAAAATTAGATATTCAATCATAAATCTTGAAAGAATTGATCAATTTCAAGATGTTAATACACCACAGAAACTTGTTAAATGAAAAACCAGATTCTTCAACATTCAAGAGACCAAAAGTAGCACAATTTCTGCACTTATCTGATCAAATCTTAGGAACCTGATTAGAGATAATGTATTCACCTATAAAACAAAGAAGAAATCAGACCAGTTCACTCAATATTTACTGAGATAAAGCAAAGATGTCAAAAGCAACTCGAATCACCTCGAAGAAAAAACTCGTCAAATTCCACTCTCGATGCTCGAGGGATTAACATCAGTAAGAATTATAGCCAGGACACTTGCTTTGTTAACTCGCAGCTTTCCCATCCAATGGGATTTTCCCTTTTTAGTTTTATTCGTTATTACCGAGCCACTGAATGGAATGTCGCTGCTGGGCCGAAGAGAATGAAGTGCACACGAGGAAGAAAAAGTGGAAGGTTGAAGCAGTTTATTGTCTGGATAAGTGCACCAGCAACCTCGGTGATTTATGATTTCAACACGGATTGAGTGGATCGCCAATATAGTGCACGGAAGGCAATTAATTTATATTTACAGAGATGGCGAGGTCTCACCACATCATGGAGCTCTTGCGGGCGTCAGCATCCAAGGTGCTAAAACAGGTTGCGTTGGCTTTGAGCCGTCGAAATTACCTTTTACCTTTCCTCGCTTGCCTTGACTGCTGCCGGCCCGAATTGTCTTCGAAACCCGAATTTCGCCAGCGTAAGCACTTCCTCGCGACCCAACGATCCTTGAATATTAATTAATTACCCATCATCATAAATATCCGTGATGCGCACCGCCGAAAAAGCAGAAAGCTGCCCCCCACAAAAAACCACAGGATAATAGAAACGAATGGAAAATGCATTTTCTCCGGCAATATTTCACCGAATGAATGATGACACTGCATGAACGCATTCTTCATGGTTTCTTCTCCTCGACTCGTCGATGAATAACGATGAATGGATGGAAATGCTAAAGTGCCTTTTTCCTCTCTCTCTCTTGGTGTTTTGAACTCGTCCTTCGTCCTGGATGGAATGACTGGGATGTCAGCAGGAGTGAGGATGAGCTCACGGATTGCGACCATCCGGAGAAGCTGCCCTTCTTGGCGCGATTACGCGGCCATCGATGTCCGCGCGTCTTCGAAGCGCACCATAAACGGGTACCAACTCCTCTGCGCCGGAAGCAGCGGTTCGTGCGCGGCGGGAAGAACCAGGATGTCATCGAGACGGACGATGTGGACGCCGACGACGACGATGATGATGTTGGTGGAGCTGACGATGTGGAAGCGCCACGTGGAGTTCCCGATCCGTATTATCCCATTTATCTGCCCATCGATCAGGCCTTCAAGGCGAAGTATGTGTTCCATCACAAGAAGGGGAAGACGGTGCAGGAACGGACTTATGTGTTTCTGGAGCATCCCGCTGGTTGGATATGTTTCATCTATCATTTCACCGTGTAAGTTTTCACTTTGCAATTCTTAAAGTTTACAACTCTTTAATTATAAGTTTTCTCACGATGTTTCTGTGTTGTTGGTACAAGGATAAAAAAAGGAGTTTGATTGGTTGCGAATCAAATTTTCCATCAAGGGTTTCAAAAGTAGGAACTTTAATGAATCTATCAGTAAAAATATTCATTATAATGTCTTTGCATTAATCTATAAAGGATAAGAAGAAGCAAAAACGTGTTAGTCCTGGAACTATCTTTTAAATTCGGTTTCCTGTTAAGGTAATTATTCAAGGATAAAAGTCTTTACTCTGTACATTTTGAAACTTGCAACTCTTTAATTGTAAGTTTTCTCAAGATGTTTCTGAAGTGCTATTTCAAGGATAAAAAAGGTTTATGGTCTTTGACTATTATGAAACTTTTCTATCAAGGATTGCAAAAATGGTACCTTTGATATTGACTTTTACATTGATCCAAGAAGGATCCAAACGGACAAAAACTTGTTAATCCTGGAATTCCCATTAAAGAAAGTTTTAAAAGCTTATTTAAAGTTTTCTACAGTTGTTTTTGAAGGGTTTGCACAATAAAAAAACTTTGGTTTTGGCTTTCTATCAAAAAGTCAAAAATGTCATTTTCCATAAATCTCAGTAAAAAAGTAAAAGTCGAAGTTAATGAATACTCAAATATGACATGAAACAATTTGAAACAAAATTAAATAATAGTTTTGAAAGTTTTTAAAATCCCACTCTATAAAATTTGCTCTTCCTCGCCAATATTCTAGTAATTATCTGTTATCAAATGGATTCCCTAATTATAATATTGATTATAATTAGCATACAGCAAATTCGCAAATAGTATAAAACATTTATCAATTCCACAATTAACGATCAAACCAAATTTCATTCAACCATTCATCAAATAGTGATTTTCAATTAGCGAACATTTCAAGCAAATTAACCATAATTAACGCAATGTGCCGTAAAATAATATATTTACTCATCCATCGTTAAAGTACCAATCGTGCGTAATCAATTAATCAAAATAAATCCATCGCGGTTTTCTATCGCATGCAGAATTGACATCTCCCTGACGAATCGAAAAATCCCAATTACTCTTCGAGATCTAGATCAGAGGAATTTGCATTGATATGCAAAACGAATAACAATTTGCATCATAAACCCGGCTTTGTTTGCATCTTGATATAATTTATCTGTAGTTATGAAGTTTTCCATTCATTTCGTCCAGTTTGTATGCAAATTTCTCCGACGCAGAGTGGCACATCCATCATCCCGTAAGTTAATGTCAAACGTTCATATTTCCAGCAGGGCAAAAATATGATCGCAAATTATATTTCGTTTTTTGCACATATTAATTAAATATGCCAGGATTACTTTTACCATTTTACCATCCACTTTGCTGTCAGGTTGAATTATTTCAAGTTGAAATGTATCAAATAAAATTCATGGTTCACTTTTCCAGAATAGTTGTTAAAGAAACACTAAATAATTTTTTCTAAAGTGTATTTATCTTTGAAAATATTTGCAACTCATCCAGTTTTCTAGACTTTATGCATCTTTAAAAAAATTAAAACTTTTTTAAAGTAATGAATAGTTGTATGAATGAAGAATTGTTTCGCTTGATTTACCACCCAAATAATTACGGTCAACGCAAATTGCTTTTTTCTTATAGCAATTAAAGTATTTTTCCATTCGACGAATCGATATCTCTAACACGAAATTACATCACACGTGAATTGCCAAAGAGTCGAATTTTTTCTACCTGCAGCCGAAGATTAAATCGGATTTTTGAGGTAATAGGGTAATGATTTTGTATGAGCACGAAAATTACCTCATTACTAATAACTAGTTGCGCGCAGGTAGATTATCACATCAAATCAGATAGCAACAAATACCGATTGTGTTGGTCGACCTTGGCGTGTGTTGCTCGCTTTTCATTTGGTTTGTGCATGGGGAAAATACAAAAATAGAAATTGGGGCGCGCATATGAAATGACCGTCGCGTCTATAACATAATTACGTGCAGCATATGGGAATTTTCACGCGGGTTTTCATAACTTTTGGGCCACAAACTTTCGTAATAGTTTGCTTACTATTACCATAACAAATGTAACTAAAACATGAATTAAATGCCAATTTGGTTTCATAGTTTTCCGACATTTATTTTAGCAAGGATAATAAATTTCATTGCTTTTTTATCAGGGTACAAAATTTCCTGAAGACACCAGAATCTTTTAATGAAGTTTTTTCAATATCAGTATGTTAAAATTCCAATTGAAATTCATCAACTTTTTTTGTCCATATCTCATTTTCTTTGAGTAAATATCATTATCACTACAAAGATATCTTCACCATTTGAACCGAATTTGGATCACGAAGTCACTTTAAATTTGTTTGCTCCTTGTAACCAGAGAAACTTCGATTCCTCTCTTGGATTTTCACACACTGACAAATTCATTGATTGTCTATCTTCGAGATGGTAGATGCAATTCGCTCGTTGACGTGTGCAAGAAGATAACACGCTTGTAACTTGTGTGCCAACCTGACGACGTTCTCAACTCGTCTCAGACTTCTTGAACCATCCCCCAACCCTCACCGATCAAACTTTTCAACAGTTGGTTCAAGCACATCCAGGATCCCTCTCATCCCCACACATGAATTGAACTTCCCCCAAGAACGTATCCTCTTAGTAAGGATCAAACTTGAGACTCCTTATTTTCATTGAATCCTCTACATTTAAAATTCCTTCATCGATTTTAATTAACTTGTAATTCTACTTAACTCTATAGTTCACTTCTATTTTCGTTGCAATGTAATTCTTACGCTATCATCACACGAGGTCGATTTCATGCACTTTTAACCTAGTAATCTTTCAAACTCGAGTATAACGCATAACTTTCCTTTCGGCATGAATAGCTTGTATGGTTTTCACCTTTCTCTTCGCGAAATAGTTTGCAGTGCCAACTTGAGTACACTCAAATGCCAACGGCCCATTCGCATGTAGAAGGTTTTCGCAATTCGTCATCGCTCACTCGCGAACTATAGATAAGTTGACTTCTATATGGCCTTCAAAATGAATGAGAGTCTTGGTTGTATGATAACAAATGATGCGGTTGGAATGATCAATGGCATCGGATTTTTTGGGGGCAAGTGAAAAAAGATGGTGTCTTGTTGAGGCGTTGAAAAATGCGACGATGATGACATTATGGCACGAAATATACGTGCGGGATTAGAGGTGATTGAAATGATACACTTGACGAAGCGTGAGCGCGCATCGGATGCTTTCATTGCCGCCCCCAACATTCAACGATTGATAAATGTTGTAAAATTTCAAAGAAAATGCAAACATACAAAATATCCCATTCGTTTTCCCTTTTGTAGAGGATTTCTTGGCTTTTGATTTTGTTGCGGTAAGTTTTCTTGGATCGCTTTATCTTTTCGTGCATATGTTTCAAGATGCATTGTTGATACTTTGAAAATTTCTTCAAGTTATGAATTATTGGTACAAAAAATAAAAAAAGTTTCGGTTTTTCAATTGTTGAGATTTTCTATCAGTTTTATCTTCCAAGAATCAATCATCTTGTAATTCAAGGAAAATTAAGATAAGCAAAAATATGACATGAAATATTTTGGGAAATATCCAAACACAATTTTTAGAAGTCTTCCAAATCGAAGATTCAAACATTTTTTTTATTATCCTTTCACACAAAATTAAGAAAATCAAATGCTCCATTCTTTTTATTGTAATAAAGGATTTCATAACTTTTGATTTTGTGCAAATAACTTTTTTCGGTTTTCACAATCTCTTCATGTTTTGTCGTTGTTGTTACCTCGAAATCTTATAAATTTATGAATTTTTAATACAGAATATATATAAATATCTATCTAGAATTCCAAGAGTTGTATATTCAATGATTTAATCTTGAGACTATCTAATAAATTTGGGTATCAATTCAAAGACTCAAAAACTCATCGGAAGAAAAATCACGACTAAACAAAGAAATTTGACATGAAATACTTTAGGAAACATCTGAACAGCATTTTTAGAAATTCTTAAAATCGAAGACGGCAAATTTTTAATTTCATTTTGTACAAAATTAACATTTCAAAGTGTATCATCTTTTTCTGCATTAAAAGATTTCTTAAGGTGATAAAGTTCTTCATCTCAAGTTTTCTATTCATGCATAAGCTTTAAGATGCTTTATTGTTGTTGCAATGAAATTTTCTAAAATTTATTGAATTGTTGGTACGAAAATCCTTATTCGATTGAATTCCATTTTCCATCTAATTGTAAGTTCAAAGAGTTCTAAGTTTTGCATTGACTCATCAGCAGCAATATAATGAAAAGAAATAGAAAAAATATGAATTTTATAAAAGCTAAGTTTTGTTACTCATAATACCATCAAATTAAATTGGGTATCAAATTTCAAAGACAATTATCCAAGGATAAAACCAAAACTAAGAAAAATTAATTAAAATTATCTATGCAGATATAAAAGATGACATGAAATTATTTGAGGTATATCTAAACAAAACTTTAAGAAGTCTTGAAGATGGTAAATTTTCATTGCATACAACATTGACATTTGTTATCTCTATAGTAGAGAATTTCTTGACTTTTGTTGTACCAACTTACCTCCATTAACTTTATCTCTTCATGCATAAATTTCAAGATGCCTTGCATTTGGAACAAATATTAACCGCACAATTGCATCGCTTTAATCGCTTGATGCATGCAATTACACGTTTCGTAAGTTTCCACCTAATAAGATAGAATGAATGACGCAAATTGCTGTAATTTACTGAGAAATCCTCGTCCAGGACGAGCATTTCGGCCGAACTCGTATCGTAATCGCGCCAGCAACGAACGCATTCATGCAACCAGCGCTATAATCACATTCAACACGTCCCGGGTAATTGTTATTGCACGTCTACGACAATAGTTGGCCCATCGATTTCCAATAGGCTATTCATTCAGACCTTCAATATCTATCACACGTTACAACGCGGCCGAGGTCGGCCTTGCTTACCAAACGACTCGCGTCTCAGTTCGGTTCTGCTCTTTTCAATCTATTGCCACAACAATACGTCATTTGCTCTAGTTGTTCGCGGCCAATCTTGCATGTGGACTTCATATTGCACTTGAAACGAACTAATAATGGGCATTACACCTTCCAAACTTTATGTCTTGTACCCGAGCTGCTTTCAGCAATGTGCAAGGACAATTCGCATTGTTGTGCTTCCTTCCTTACTTCTTGTTCTGATTACATTTCATACTGCAATGTTCAGTTTGTCGTTTTTTCTTTTTTTATTTGTAATTTTGCGTGTTTTTCATTTTCGTGTTTTGAACGTATTGTTAATGAATAATTAATGTCGAATGATTGATGGATTTTTCAATGACAACAAACTTGACTTGTTCTTTTATGCATGCAACAGTTTTTGTATCTCAAGAATTCCTTCATATTCATGGTTGTTGCGAATTAATTTTGGAATTTCAGGTAAATTCGATGAAATTTGTTTCTGAGTTAAATAATGTTGTAAATATGTTACAAGAAGTGAATGTAAACTACTTATAGTAATGTATATTTTGATAAAACTTCATTTCTTCAGGTTCTCTTAATACCACAAATAAATAGTTGGTTTTCTAACAAAACGCTGAATTAAAAACATCAAAATTTTCGAATAATTTAGTTAGGCTCTTAAATAAGAACCCAAAACACCAAGAAATTTTTGATTTTATTTCTATTTAAATTTTCATAAAACATTATTTCTTCAGGTTTTCATATTTCAAAAGTTGAATCGTTGTTTTTCTAATGTCTAGCTGATTCAAAAAAACACCAAAATTTTCAAATAATTTAGTTCACAAAAGGTTTTTAAATAAAAACCCAAAATTATATTTATATTTAAATTTGGATAAAACTTCATTTCTACAGGTTTTCATATTTAAAAAGTTAAAAGTTTTTCTAATGTCTAGCTGAATCAAAAATATCAAAGTAATTAAGTAATTTGGTTCATAAAAAAGAACAAAAAGAACATGTAATTTTTGATTTCTAAATATTATATATTTCAACCAAAAATATTTTTGCTTAACACATAATTTTTCCTTATAATTAACGTTTAGTCTAGAATTGTTTAAATTATATTCATTTTAAATCAATCATAGATAAAGAAGTTGTTCAGTATATTTCATTTTAATATAGCTTTGAGATTTTGTGATTATTTTAAGCAATTAAATATACGTTAAAATTTATCAAAGAATCAATAAAAGTAAAACTAAAATAAAATTGAAAGGATAATTTTGAAATATTAAATTTTACATCATACGATAAACTTAATGATATCTTAAAATTAATTGTCTCAATAAAAATATCATTAAAATCATACCACTCTAACATGTTTTTAAAATTCCTACATGTTTGAGCTTAATTTGCATACAAAATCTTTTTATTAAATTTATGATATTTAGTGGGTAATAAAACAAGTTCTCTGGGGCTTTTATCAATTTTAGGATAATTCAAAAACAAAATCAAGAAATTTTGGATGAATACACTCTTTTTACTCGATATAATGATCCTAATAAACGATTTTACCTGAAAAACCATTCGCAAAAAATTTCCACATTTTTAAAATCATGTTATTCATACCATTCTAATGACATTTTTATTTTGACGAGTTTTACATATCCCGGAATCTCAGTACATATCGGAAGCATTCTCGCATCACTTACTAATTGCACGAACACATCCACCAATCGAGGATAACCAGCATGTAATCCAACACCCAGCATGCACGCATTTAATGTATTTAATGTGTTTTTCGAATATGTTGCTCGCTGTGCACCAAAACGACGCTGGCTGGCGCTTTTAATGGCACATCCACATCGACATCCGGTACATCTCGCAACACATCGCATTGTGCAAGGACGAAAAATCCATATCAACTCAAACACGCCTCATTAATGGCAAGCGGGCAGGATGCCATCATATACATTTTCATCCGTGAAAAGCCGGAGCGTTTTCCGGATGGGGATGACTCCATAATTATTAGCACTAACCACGCACCGAGCAAGATTTTCCCGCATTGTAAAACAACCGGCGTAGAATTTTAATTGCGCCATATAATTAATGCGGAACCAGACGACTTTCCTCATCTTTGAATCAAACTCCTTGTATACAAGAAGTTGAAGGACGATGTTGGGTGACATTTTCCACACATGCACACTCGAAAAATTGTCATCTCGTTCCTTGTTGACGTCGACATCGTCGTCGTCGTCGTCGTCGATTATGGCGCACTACGTATTCATCTTGTAATAAACGTGCTCACTTCATTCGAGCCAGCCAGCATCCCCGTTGTCGGTTAATGGGAAAATCGCAGGCAGCTCGCATTTGCACGCTGCGAACTCAATTTTCCCGCTTGTTTTCCGGTCGTGCATGTGCGAACACATATCGTACCGAAAACGACCGAAACGACAGTTGGTTCATATTTCGTCTTATGAGCATCAAGTGTAAGTGGTAGCGAATTAATTACCATCCCCGAAAGGTTGCACCATCATTTTCCCAATATTGGTATCAAGTGCAGGTTGGCTTCTGGGAGCAAGATTTATGCGTTTGCCATGTTCAAATATTTGTTCCGCTTTCGCCGAAATTGCCCCACCAGCTGCTGAGCATGTAGCATGCAGGAAAAGTCATTTTAGTTTTTTGTGAATCCTTTGACGTTGTGTAAGGATCTACGGATATTGTGTTGCACTTTGGACCTCATTGCATTGCGACCAACTCAGGCTTTTGAGTCGCATGGCAGGTTGCTGTTGGCTGTTTTCAGTGGTGGCGTTTTTTATCATTTCCGTTCTGACGCGCAGGAGAGAAACTTTCAACGCGTTGGCAATTAAACGGATGCCTTCTCTCGTTAGCGCCTCGTCCTTGCGTTGAAAGCACTTTCACATCGTTTTCCCCGGGTCTCAAAACACTCGCCAGAAAATGCACTCGACAGTCATCAAAGCGCACATGGTCGAGTCCGGGATGGTGTCTTGAGTAGTTGCTGGTTAGGTCGACGAACAATTACGCACAGGAAATTGTTATCCTTTTCCGCTTTCGGTTTTTCTGCGCGTTCAAGCGGGCGATTTTATTCCGCAGTAAGTCTTTTTTGTGGGGTTGTAGTTGTTCGGGAAAGTGCTGCAGAACGGTTTGGTGATAAGGAGTCGCAAATTATTGTGTGAGGTTTCGGGTTTAATTACTCGTCGTGTTAAGATGCAGGGCAACGTGCCCGGATTACACGAGAGCTTCGCGTAGATTAACATAATCTAATTGCTCTCCTGTCGGATGTGATGCATTGGTTTAACAATGAAGTGGAGTGCTCTGGAGGGAAAATCCAGAAGTAAATGTCGGCTGTAACTCGTTCTGAAAGACGTTAACATTTTAGGATTTCCCTTTGCAGTTTCATGCGGGATAATTATGGAATTACATATGCTTTATTTGCTATATTATCATCCATTTATTATTATGCATTATTCTGAGTAAAGAATGGTAAAATTATAGATAAACAAAATGCTGTTTCACTCATTTAATTCGGAAGAGTAGTTTCTGGGATATGTCTTTTGAAATGTTGTATGAAGATTCAATCAGCTTTAATTTTCCACTTGGAATTTAAGGTAAAATGTTGCCCCCAAACAGTTCCAAAAGCTACCGCCTCAAGTGAAATGGTCTTATAACATTGGACAAGCCTTGTATCAAGTTTGGTAAGAATTGCTTGAGCCGTTTCGGAGAAAATCTGGCACAAACTTTGTTATATACCCTATTTTAATGATAACAATTAATAACAATTAATGACAATAACAATTAAACAAACCAACAGAATAACTTGAAAATCTGGATATTTATTGATAATTATATAATAAACAAATGGTGAGAATTTGAAACCAATCGAACCAGCCGTTTTTGAGATATTAACAAAAGTATATTGCGATATTCAACTGTATTTATCTGCCGCCCCCGGAGAGTTTTCTGTCTGCCGCCCCAGCTACAGTATCTTCGTCAAGATACTACTGTATATTCAAAATTTGATGAACATTAATCGAACGGATCTACCAGTTTCAGGTATTTTTCCACTTTGCTTGCGATTTTCTGCCGCCCCCGACCGTTTTTTGGACTTGCCGCCCCCAAAATCTGAACCGCCGTCTATCTGTTAGTCTATGTGCCAAATCTGGTGAAAATCGGTCGAGCCGTTCCCGAGATATTAAATAAAATGTAAGGAATAAACTGAATCGTCCAATCGTTGCTAAGGAAGTGAATTTTAATCTTAACTACATCAATGTAAATCAAATGGGAGCCGCCATAATGAATTTTTCGAGGGTATGTATCCGGTTTGAATCCCCATGTAAATTTCCATAAGACATTCTTTTGATCATAACTCGAAAACTACTGGGC
>JARJDZ010003618.1:0-14704 GCA_030264555.1 Aleochara sp. GC000083
AGAAAAAAAATTAAGGCAAAGAAAATATGAAAGATTGAAGAATTAGATTTTTAAATTAATGTGAAGGAAAGGAAGAAGGAGGAAAAAGAGCTACAACAGAAGACACCACAGCTACACATTGTTAAGACCACACCAAATATATGTACCCTGTCCTAATGGCATATACAATACCATATAAAGACGCAGCAGAATTACATACATCATAACATAATATATTTACAGAAACAATACCTTAATAGACTGGTCCAGGAGTCCACACTGCTTGGAGATGCTTTGCAGATGTCCCTACCATCTTGAAGTTCTCCATTTTTGTCAAGGAGACAGCAACCATGTCTGGACAATTCTAAAATGAGAAACATTGACATGCATTATAACATGTTGTACTTATAGAAATAAATTATCAAAACAATAGCTTAAGAGACTCCGTCAGGGGCCCATATGCCTGGAGATGCTTTCCAGAAGCCACTGGTATGTTGACGTTGTTCATGTGTGCAAGGAGACTACATGCAAGCAGCAAGATTAAGTAAGAAATACATTGGTGAAGATTTCTTTCAACATTCACACAACATGATGTATTGGATTTACGCCACCAATTTCTGAAAATAAAGGAAAAAACTGATTAATTGATTGTTCTGTGATAGCAACATTATTAACAAGTATACTTACATAATTATATCAGGCAGGAAATATTGTAAGAACAACACTTAACAAAGGTATTATAAACAATAATATGATAACTCTGAAACTAGAAAAAACTTGTGAAATAATTGCAAATACAAAGCACAAAATTTGGTTGTGGACTCACCAAGCAGCTAATACAAACTGGGAACCACATTGCAGACAGCAGACAGACAGCTTGCAGACAGCAAGCACCTCAAGGGCCAAACTGAATTAATGAAATGAATTGCAAGCCAACACCTGCCAGGCCAGAGGCGCGTTATACTAATAGACAAAAAAGACATTTGCCTAGGGCCTCGGAATTTTAGGGGCCTCTCAATAGGACCCACATAGACTTTATTGCACATCAATAAATACATTTTTCCTAAGAAAAAGAACCTTTCTGCGGTCCCAATTGGTTTATTGACGGTGAAGGTTGGTTAAAATAAAAAATTGTGTATAGATAAGGAGGTAAATACCACAATTGGGGTTTAAGATAGGGGCCTCAAATTTTGTTTTTTGTCTAGGGCCTCAAATTTTACTTTTTGCCTAGGGACTCACAACTGTATAACGCGCCTCTGTGCCACCTTTTCTTTTGGGGCTCCAGAAAGGGAGAAAAGCGCGATAAGATAAATAAGTAATAGAACTAAATCGGAACAAAATTATGCGTTTGGTACTTCATGTTACATATTAATACATACCATGTACGTATTTATTGATACATCTCTGATACATTTGCCGTAAATGTATATGATACATTTTTCGGGTACATAATGTTTGCGCCCCATATATGCTGTTACAGATATGTAAAGTTACTTCCGTGTTTACTGGGGAGAGTGCAGCAGGAGCCTACAATGCTTGGACATCCTTTTCAAATGGCCCATACACCAAGTAGTTCTCCATACTTAAAATTATAAAATATTCTATTTAGATAGATTTTTAATATGTTACCTTAAGAGAGTGCTGCAAGTGCTCGCATACTTGGAGATGCTTTCCAAGTGGCCCTTACTCCTTATAGTTCTCCATACTTGTAGGGCTAACTCTAACAAAACGGAAGATTCCAAAATATGAAAAATTATCATTCATTGTAGGTATAGAAACAAATTATTACCTTAAGAGACTGCTACAGAAGCCCGCACTCCTGGAAGATGTGTTACAAATGTGCCGGGCTTCTTGAACTTCTCCATATTTTTACAGTAACCTCCCACTAAACATGGAAGGTTCTAAAATAAGAAAAGTTATGACATAATTGTAATAAATTGTATTTATAGAAATAAATTGTTATTACAATACCTTAAGACTGCTGCAGGTGCCTACACTACTTGGAGATACTTTCCAAATGAACCTGTTGCCTTGTAGTTCTCCATATTTGCAGGGCAGACTGCAACATTGGTACTGAGAGGTACAGTGATATGCTCTAGATTCTAAAATAAGAAAAACTATGACCTACATTATAACATATTATATTTAATGAAGTCAATTGTTAAATAATACCTTAAGATGCTGCTACAGATGCCCACACTGCTGGTAGATACGTTTGAAATGACCCTTGTGCCTTGTTGTTTTCCATATTTACAGGTACTGACTGGTACAGCAATACCCTCAAGATTCTAAAATAAGAAAAACTATGACATACATTATGACATATTGTATTTATAGAAACAAATTGTTAAATAATACCCTAAGACACTGCTGTAGAATGCTACACAGCTGGAAGCATTTCAAATTTCCCTGGCTGGAACTTCTTCATAGTTATATTGTAACCTCCCCCAAAACATGAAAGATCCTAAAATGAGAAAAATTATGACATAATTGTAATATATTGTGTTTATAGAAATAAAATGTTAATACAATACCATATGTGACTACTGCTGAAGCACAAACTGTGAGGGAAGATGTATTTCAAATGTTCCTGGCATGAACTTGAATTATTGGCCCAGTGACCTCCCGCAAAACAAGGAAGATCCTAAAATGACAAAAATTATGACATTATAAGAGGGAATTAGAAAGTACTTATCTTAGTGTTAGTTGAGGGTAAACTTTGAATTTTCCCCCGACGTATTTACCATTAAATTTTCTCCAAGCAGCTTTCGGTGTTCCCACACCACATTTACTAATATAATTAATTAATTTATCTTATGCAAAACTTCAATTTTATTATAAGAGGGCTTTTCGATTTGCAAACAAGTGCTCGGTAGCTGCTACTGCCAGAAGTACTTTGTGGCTGCTACCAGCTGCTTTCAAACTGCCACAAAAATGTGAAAATCGAACTCACTTCAGTAGCGGTCATATACTCAGTAGCAGTTATGCCAGCACAAATACGCATTTAATGTAACTGCGCATCTGCTGCAGAAAGCAGCGAACTGCTACAAATTTCTGATAGAGGCAGATACGGGCAAGGGGGCTTGGTTTTGATGCGGTTCGAAAGCACTTCACTGCTACGGACAAATCGAACAGCAAAATTTTCTTTCAGAGCTGTTAAACGTGGCAACTTGAAAAACCTTGACATATTGTACGCAATAAATTGCTTAGCAATACCTTAAGAGACAGCTGCAGAAGTCCACATCACTTGGAAATGCTTTCCAAAGGTTCCAGGCAGCTCAAAATTCTTCATTTTTGGCAAGTAGACCCAGGAAAACATGGAAGATTCTAAAATATAAATAATTATGACATACATTATAACATATAGTAATTATTGAAATAAATTATTGAAATACCTTATTAGACTGCTGCAGAAGACCATGCTGCTTGGAGATACTTTCCAAATGTCTCTGGCATCTTGTTGATCTCCATATTTGTCAATCAAAATCCAAGAAAACATGAAAGATTCTAAAATAAGAACAATTATGACATACATTNGAGCAATTATGACATACATTATAACATATAGTAACTATTGAAATAAATTATTGAAATACCTTATTAGACTGCTGCAGAACACCATGCTGCTTGGAGATACTTTCCAAATGTCTCTGGCAGTTTGTTGATCTCCATATTTGTCAATCAAACTCCAAGAAATCATGAAAGATTCTAAAATAAGAGCAATTATGATATACATTATATAATATAGTAACTATTGAAATAAATGATTGAAAATACTTTATTATAGATGCAGCATAAATGGTTGTTGCTGAACATTAAAACCTCTGAAGAAATGGCGTCTCCGATGGCGTAATTTTAAAATGTCTACAATCTGCATGAACTACACTGGTACCGAGGACCGGTACTGACTGGTAGGGCGACAAATGAATGCTTTAAAATGCAATAGCGCAAAATAGAAATAAATTGTTAAAACAATACCTTTAGAGACTGGTGCAGAGGCCCACACTGTTTGAAGATGCTTTCCAAATGACCCTGGTACATTGTAGTTCTCCATAAGGTTTTTGATTTGCAAATAAGTGCTCTGTAGCTGCTACTGCCAGAAGCAGTTTGTAGCTGCTACCAGCTGCTTCCAAACTGCTACAAAAACATGCAAATCGAACGCAATCATCAGTCAGATACTCTGTAGCAGTTAAACCGGCGCAACGATGCATTCAACGTAACTAGGCATTCTACAGCGCATCTGCTACAGAAAGCAACGAACTGCGACAAATTTCAGGTATATGCAGATAGGGGCAAGGGGGTTGGTTTTGGTGTAGTTCGAAAGCACTTCACTGGTACTGTTACAGACAAATCGAACAACGTAATTTGCTGCAACTGCTTCTGTAGCGCTACCGATGCGCTATAGAGCTGCTAAATGTGGCAAATCGGAAAGCCTTCGTATTTGCAGGGCTAACTCCAACACTGGTACAGACTGGTACAGCAATACCCTGTAGATTCTGAAATAAGAAAATCTATTACATACATTATGACATATTGTATTTCATGAAATCAATTGTTATAATAATACCTTCAGACAATGCTGCAGAAGCCCACACTGCTGGAAGATGCTTCAAATATACCTGGTTGAACTTCTTCAAAGTTGTACAGTAACCTCCCAAAAACCATTGCAGATTCTAAAATAAGAAAAATTATGACATATAATTATAATTATAACATACTTCTTTGAAATAAATAAATTGTTAATACAGTACCTTAAGAGACTGCTGCTGAAGTCCATACTGCTGGAAGATGTATTGCAAATATCCCTGGCTTGAATTTTTACATGATTGCACAGCAACCTCAAAATTATAACATACTGTATTTATAGAAATAAATTGTTAATACAATACCTAAGAGACTGTTGCAGAAGCCCACACTGCTGGAAGATGTATTTCAAATATCTGTGGCATATTGAGCACCTCCAGATTTGTACAGTTGCCTCACATAAAACATTGAAGATTCTAAAATGAGAAAAATTATGACATAATTATAACATACTGCATTTATAGAAATAAATTGTTAATAGAATACCTTAAGTGACTGCTGCAGAAGCCCACACTGCTGGAAGATGAGTTTCAAAAGTCCCTGGCTTGAACTTCTCCATATTTGCACAGCAGCCTCGCTTAAATGGAAGATTCTGAAATAAGAAAAATTATGTATACATTGTAACATATAGTACTTATTTAAATAAATTATTAAAAATACCTTAAGTGACTGCTGCAGAAATCCGTGCTGCATTTCCCTGGCAGCTTGAAGTTCATCATATTTGTCAAGACTCTGAAGTAAAATAAAAACATTGCAGCTTTTGTGTTATCTATGACAGGTATGGCGAGTGCGTACGACGGAGGACGAAGTTTCAATTAACGAGGTACTACTGTATAATCAGCTGTCAGTTGGTGGGGGAATAAAGTGCCCACTTTACTCCCGCGGTTTGAAACCGGACTAAGGAGCCATAAAAACCAAAACTCAGCAAACCGACTATACAAGGGGAATAAAGCACCTACTTTACTCCCGCAGTTTAAAATTCGCGCCATAATTTAATTCTCACCACAAATATAACCAACAAAATAATAGCCACAAAGTTTAAAGAAAACATGAAGAAATCTGAATTATTTTTTAAAATTATTATTAAATAAAGCCAAACAAGGAAAAAGAGCTACAACAGAAGACACCACAGCTACAAATTGCCAAAGACCATGCTGCAGTAGAATGAGAGACATACAATACAAACATAAAAGAATCATAACAATTAGATTTTTAATTTAATATTAATGAAAGCCAATTGAGGAATAAGAGCAACAACATAGCTACAAATTGTCAAAGATCACATCACATAACGATTACATATGGCTGCAGCAGTGTAATGTATATCCTTGTCATCCAGACACCAACATCACTCCAAAGAATCTATAACAAAATTACATTCTGATAAATTGGTTTACTAATTTATAAAATAAATGGTTTATATAATACCACAAACCCTTGAGGATGTTATCCTCACCTCCAGTAAATCAGACTCCAACTCAATGCCTTGCTACAAATCTTTTTCTTATTCCCCTACTTTACTTGCTGGAAAACATCATGAAATGTAATTGGTTTCGTTTAAAATAAACGTTTTCTTCCATCTATAAATCTTTTTTTGCAAATTTTATGCAACTTTCTTATAACAAATGTTCTGCATATAGTTTCTATACTTATAATGAACAATAATTAACATTGAGAGCCTCAACAGCTCAACATTTCTGAGTGGAATATAATCATTCTTGGGACGAATCATTCAGTGTTCGGAAAATTAAACAAATGGATCATACAAGCAGTTACTGACCTGTAACTTCGAGTCCAACTGGAGTTGTCTGACGCACGTGCGACTTAAGTAACAGACAAAGACAGCCTCCAAGTAGACTCTGCTCAAACAACTTATCGGCGGTCTTAAGCACTCTTAAGCGTCTCAGCAACGGTGGGAACGCTGCGAACTTAATTTCTCTTCTCCTTCAAAGCACAGGTCATTGATATTTGACAGTTCTTTTGTAATATTCAGTTAGTCAGCTTTAGCAAATATATTATGTGGATTAATTGGCATAGATAAAAATAATAAGGCAATGGCATTCCTGTGTCCAGTCCGAATAGGACGAGGAAAGAAGAAAAAACGTAAGTTGCCCGACTTAAACCAACATTTCCTCTTGGTAATGTTACAATTAATATTTGGGTCAACTTGAAATTGTTTATGCAGTAACTCAATTACATTTGGTTTAATACTTCTTGATTCTTGCAGCCAATCCAGAAGATGCTGATAAAGACTTGTTGAAGAATGGGCCTGGTTTATCACCAGGTATGGGCAGAATTACTGGATCTGCAAGCATTGAAACTCTAGTACGTGTGGGTATTGAGAAGGAACATGGATTATCTCCTGATAGCAAAATGGTTGTTCTGCATGATTTCACCCCATGTGTTGATGATGAATTAGAGGTCAAAAGAGGACAGGTATTTGTTGAATTCATGATTGCAATGCCCACTTTGTATTTGTGTAAAACTTGCAGATTGTGAATATTTTATATCGAGAGAATGATTGGGTGTATGTTATTGGTTTGGACACAAGGCAAGAGGGCTTTATTCCTCATTCATATTGTACACCATATAGCAGCCATTTGGCACAATTAGCCATAAAGAAGAAATTGCCCAGAGATGCTCAAGTTAGTTTAACAGATCAGAGTGACAACATTCAAGACTGGTAAAATGGATTGTGAATGCTATTGTAAAATATTAATTGGGTTTTTTTTATAGCGATTTGACGGCACCAGATATTAGCGACTGTGATTCATTGGGTAAAAAGCATGGTGCTGCAGCGAATTCGCCAATTAGTTTACATTCCGAGCCGGATATGCTGCCATTCGCGAAGGACCCTTCTGGACGCTTCATTGTTTTGTACACATTTATAGCCAGAGATGAAAATGATGTCTCTGTCGAACGCGGAGAATTTGTGACTGTATTAAATCGAGAGGATCCTGATTGGTACTGGATAGTCCGTAGTGATGGACAGGAAGGTTTCATACCTTCTGGTTTTGTGTATCCTGCTGATAATGCCATTCAAGGTATGTACTGCAATTTTCTAACTAGCTGGTTCAAATTTAACATGAAGATATTGAGAGTCAACTTTGCCTTTGCAAAAGTACATTCTATAATTCTTCATTTTTAACTATCAGATATAAGAGGATTAATTATGGCTTGAATCAATTTTCGGTTCTACCTAATTAATTTTTTATTGTTGCCATATTTTTCATGAAGTTGAACGCGTTGTTGAAGATTAAATTATAACCGTAGGCCAGGATAAAATGGCCCATCATAACTTTTCCTGTATTGGGCAATAAAGCCTTGCAATAAGTTATGATTTTATTATGTAATTAATGAAGAAATTTCCTTTTGAAGCTGTAAACCGTCGTAAACATTTGATACACTATATTTATTTCCTTGACCTCAAAATTTTAATTCAATTGTTGTTAACTAACTTTTTCTTGTTTAGGTCATTTAAGCAACAGTGCCAATCAAAATAGTTCCAACGCATTTCCCATATCTGCCAATAATCATGTGAATTCGTTGAATGCGGATGATCTTCGCTATCATGGCACTGAATTGGTGATGCTTTACGATTACAAGGCGCAAGCACCGGATGATTTATCAGTTAGAAGAGGTGATTGGATCTATGCAGACTTAAGTAATCAAACGGTGGATGGATGGTTGTGGGCGTACGCACCAAAAACGCGAAAATATGGATTTATACCCAAAGCTTACGCCCGTCCCCCAGCAATGACTAGCTTATAATGTATTCTTAAGATGCCTCTTTGTTTTACACTAATTTTTATTACTCAAATATTTATATTCTAAACATGTCATAAGTGCAAATAAAGTTTTAGTACTGTGTATTAATTACTTGTATGCGTAAGTAATTGCATGTAACACACATTCCTCGTTTGCCCTGTTAACATTTAAACCTATATTAGTACAATTAAAATACAATTTTATTCCACCTGAAGTAAGGTATTTAAACGTGAAAATACAATTCAATGATTTCTGATAGTCGCATACACATGGCTAATATCTAGGACTCATACAACGCGTAGTTAACAAGTAATTAGTAAATTAAATAATACAATATATCCATAGATCTACTATGTACAAGATCGTCTAACGATCGACTTTTTAAATATCGTATGTTTCCTTTAATTTACGGGCTGTTCGGCGTTTGATCGATGCATGGACGGCAAAAATCAAACGCGAGCACGATGAGAGAGAACATAAACGTTTAAGATATGTCAATTAGATGCGGCTGAGAGTTGCAGAAGAGATGCAGAAGAAATCTAGAACAGTGTGATTTCTAATTGGAAATTTCCTTGAATTCATCGGCCGCACGTTGGCAGATTCACACGGAAGAACGCGTTCATTTCGATCAGGCTGGCAAGGATAAGAAAAACTCCATACATCAACAGGCAGATACGTCCGACCTTTCTGTCCAGTTGGAATTTGTTCATCCAGAAGACCGCATAAAGCATGAACAATGAGGAGAGTAATGATATTGCACTATATTCGATGCCTGCGGAATTGATGCCCACCTGAAATGCATTGCATATTGCTTGAGTAAATGTTTACCCAGACTGAATAGGAATGTACCCATCGTTTTCCTGGTATCGTTGGCATAAATGTTGCTTTAATAAACCACGGAAGACCCAGACAGAGGAGGATATCGAATGTATTTGAACCGATCGAGTTGCTAATTCCCATGGAACCATGTCCTGAAAATAATGTTTGAGTTCATTTGGTTGCCTATACTTTGGGGTGTTTTTTTCAGTTAAACCTTGTTTTGAAACGATTACACTCGAGACAGCTTCCGGTACAGAAGTGCCTGCAGCGAGGAATGTGATACCCATAACGGAATCAGGAATCTTTAATGTATCACCTGAAATCATAGGCAATATAATGTAAGTACTTCAGTGGAGATGTGATAAGTACCGATTATTGTTATCATCCAGGCTACGACGTATGACAACGACCCGATCCAAACGATGCACATGATGAAGGTGAGTGGGAACCACTTTTTGAATCTGGGCCGTTCACAATCCGGTATCGTAAACAGGAAGACCAAGTGAATGGGCCACGTTAGGATCCATGTCATCTGAAAGGGTTGTTTTTGTAGGTTAATATGGAAGCAACTGCATTGGATCTACCTGGGTGAATTTTCCACGTCCTGAGGGCCATTTCCAAAGGCTCAACTCCTCCTCGACTTCCTTCCCAATCAGAGCTGGATTCCCAGGCGGATTTGATGGATTTGATTGCACCTGCTCTTCCGGAACCGGAATCTCCTGATTGGTAACTTTAACTGAACCGTTCAAATGCTGCGAGGGTGGCACGATGATGAGTTCTGGCTCCTCATTGCGGCAATTCCCCAAGGCAATCGACTTCTCACTATCAATATATTCCAGCATGGAGTCGTCAATCGCACACGGATTCTTGCTGCCGATGATGCTCACATTCAAGCGGCCCTCGGACGCTTCTGCAACTCTAAGTTAGCGAATCATGCGTTCAACTGAGGGTGTGCAGCTGCAACTCACCTACGGCACCCTTTCCTGGCTCGTCCGGCTTCTTGGAGAGTCGTCGCGCCTGCTCCACGCTCCCTGAAACGAACCCCATCGATAAGTCGCCACGTACAAGCCCACGGGCGCGTCGAATAGAGATATTGCAAAAGATCATTACCCCGGGCATACTTCTGAATGGACTTATCAAAATACATGATCAGTATGTAAACGGTGTAGAGCAACACCAAACATAGTGCTTCATACCATTCGACTCGCTCGTCGTGGATAATGCAGATGAGTATGGAGACTGTGATGCCGTACGCAAGGCAATCGCGAGTCAACGGCCACCAGTCAAGCGGTACCACTTTGACACCGCACTGAAAAATATTCATTAGTCCCCAATGCTAATTGAGCCCCAATTGCAGATTACCATTCCGGCGCCGATGCCGCAGCATGCAGCCACGGCGAGGATGTTGAAGACAGCGGAGCCGACGATGGTGCCCACGCCGATATCACCCTCGGTGATGAAGGTCCCGATCACGTTGACGAAGAGCTCGGGGGCTGAGGTGGCGGCTGCCATGAAGGTGGCACCAGCGACATCGCTGGACATGTTTAACGCTGCAGGAAGTTTGCAGAAGGTATTCGATGAAGATTCATTCGTCTCAAGCTTATTGATTGTTGGATTTTAGATTGGGATAGAAAAACGTACCATGACAGATCTTTTCGACGGCTGGCACGAAGAATTTGTCGCAGACGACTGCGAGGGCGACGAACAAGTACAGAGACACCAGGATGTGGATGACGACAGCGCCGTCCTGGCGCTCCCGTTCGGTGAAGAGGTCCCGTGGGAAGTCGTCGATCGCAGGAGGCGTGCAGTTCAGACCTGGACCAAACAAAACATGAATACTCGTTCGGTAAATGTTACTTAAGGCGATGCATCTACATTTTTCTGGACATCTCTCTAATTTGCAACGTTTTTGGTTGGTGATGTTGCTAGACGCACTTGAAATCAATCAAATACAATTAACAATAATTGGAAATCCACTGTCGTCTAATCCTGTTGAACAGGGATTAGATTGCATGAACAGCATCTCCAAGTTTCATGTGTAAACAAATCGGAGTGGATAGAAATGCAATTAAATAATGAACGCATCATTCGATTGCGAATGCGCCACGATTATCTTATCCAGAGTTTGTCTTGCGTTTCATGACTGGTAATGCAATAGAGGTACGTTATTGCTATCAGAGAGTAATTGATATTATGTAGGTTGTTATCAGGTGTAAGCAAGTAGAGTTTACAGTACAGTTTACAATATTCAAGATTACGTTTTTAATAAATATGTCTGTGTTTACAAGCCTTTCGACATGTGGAAATTTTCGAGTAATTTTCCATCAGAGCAGAAAGTTCTCATAAGATATCAATTATAAATATAAAATTGCATCTTGAATTGTAATGATATTTACAACAAAAAATTGAAGAGAAAAGTAAAACAGTAAAAGTATATTGCTTTAAAGAGGATTTAACTCATTACTCAAAAGATTATTATTAAATTATTGATGTTAATGATCACTTACTGAAAGATAAATAAGTTAATTATCATTATAAAATGAGTGAAAATAAGCAACGTTTCAATGTCATTGCCTTTAAGAAGTAAACTAAAGAATTTACTTGATAAACATTATCTATAATTGTTAAATGCATTTGTCTTATTTTTACTGAGGGATATAAAGCAATGCAATGTTTGTATCAGTTTGGCATGAATATTTGCTAAATATAATAGTTATAAGTAAGGAATTTTAAATACCAAGGGATATGTTCAAATAATTTAAGTTTTTAACAAATAAGAAACTTTTCAAATTGAATCTTCCCAAATTTTTGCACATTATAAACATTTGCCATTACAAAGAGTAAAACAGGATAAATGATTTATATTGTTGATTCATTTTTGGGGAGTTATCAGAATTTACTAAAAAAATGCATTGCTAAAGCTTGTAATTTGCATTAAAAGAAGACTTATTTGATAAGTTATAATGTAGTGTTAAAATTTGTTGATATGTACTATAACATTGAATACTTATGCCTCAATGAATAATGCAAGTTTGTAATTGAAATTAATGGTACAATAACATATGAATCAACAATTGACAATAATCGAATCAATTGATTGCTAATTTACGGTTGTTTGCAAAGTAACAAACTTGTAGCATTTAAGAAAGGAAATTTTGGTTGTTTTCAAAGGTGTTGATAATAGTTAATACCAAACATTAAGAAACTATAATTAATTGCTTATTTGACTTCATTAAATTGCTATTTCTAATAGTTACTATGGTTACTAATGTTAAAAATATAATTATTTTGGTGATACTTTACTTGATTCTTCTTGAAGCATTAAAGAAAGTTTAATTTCTTCTGGGATAAATGTCATTGTAAACTCATAAAATTTATATATTATCAAATATATTGTATTGTGTCAAAGAAGATTCTCAAAAATAAATTAATTTGTCATTATTTTAATTTACCAAAAGAATGACAGGAACAAAGTATCAATAACTATGGTTACAGATAATTTATTTAATATCTGAAAATAATCCATTGTTATAATTGGAAGAACTTATGAAATTTGTGGATATATGATTTTGAATTTCTTTATGCGAAAGTTTCTAAATCAATTTCTATAACAAAATATTCCAAAAATATGATTTTTCTTCTGTAACATAAAATTATTTTGTATCTTTTTGCATTAAGCAATCAATGTAATAAAAAAATGGGGAATGCAAGGTCATTGATTATTGTAAAACCATTAATTTTCAAGTTTACTTCAGATAAACAGACAAAATTGTTGAAACTAACCTCAGTCACCAAAAATAAAAGTGTGAAGAACATAAACAGGTTTTCGTTTATGGCAATCAAATTAAAAATAATAACAAAAAAGTAATTGAATTCACCAAATCGTATTTACCAAATAAACATGTTAACTAACTTGATATCATTTAATACTTTTGTAAATCATGCAATATTACACGAGTATTACTGAGATTACAAGCTAATTGTTTATTCGTTTATAAATTTGTTAATATTTGTTTATTGTAAAGGTATAACGTTATTTCTTTATCAGTTTTTAATTTATATTAGTGTCCTTTTTGTTTGTCTAATATATATTTTATCTTTAGTATCACATTAGTTTCAAAAGGCACTTTTTATTTATTTATTGAAGACCAACAAACGTAATTAAAACTGATGAGACTTCATAATTTCTTATTAATAATAGTATCGATTTCAATATTGGAAACGCCTTTTGTAAATGTTTAATTAATGAGGTGAAACTTTCAGGAAACTGAAATATTTTTCTTGTACTACTTGAAATATCTCGTTTATAAATACTTCTTATATTTTTAATTTCTTTCTGTTTTAGTATCTTCCTACTAATTATAACCAGCATTTAATATTTGAATTTCATCTTTGTTTGCTAAAGATGTTTAATATTTTACTAAAAATCCTCGGGAAACTTGAATTAAAAGAACTCGAATTAAAATAAACCCAAAATCCAAAAGTTAAATAAACAACATATAAAAGTTTCGATTGCAAAACAACTTTTGATGATGATGATCAACATGACAATCCCATGTATCACATAATACCTATAGTGATTTATAATTGATTTCCGTTTTATTTACAATCATCAATTGATTTTGTAACAATAAAGTGTTACAAAACCTCAGGTCAAAACTATTGGTAGTATTTTTTATTTGAATTTGAATTTGAAATGTTATCTAATTTGAATTTAGAATTTTCTGGACAACAAAATACTTTATGACCAATAAAAATATACTTTCTTGTAGATTTTTTTTCTTTCAACTTAATAAGTTTGATTATTATTGTTTATGCATTCGCATTTGATAAAGATAGCTAATTTTACACAATGGCATTTAATTGAATCTCACATTCTTTCATCATATTAATTTTATCAAAAAATTATCAAGCAGAAAGTTTTTATTAAGACATTTATCAACTAGAGTCAAATATTTCTTTGTTTCAAAAAGCATTACAATGATAAATATTACTTGACTTTATATGCAATGATTTCACTTATTTAAGTGAAGAATAATTGGTAGAATTTTTTAAGAAGTCAAAAAGTATTTTTGGAATGTATAATCAAGTTACCAAACCATTTTTAGAAACAATATTTAATTAATAACCATGGTAACCATGATTTATTTCACAAATTTGTTATTCTTGTTTCCAGCTCTAAAATAATGTTAAATTTTAATTTTGATGATTAGAAAATTGTATATATTTTAGGACAAGCTGTGTTTTTGATTTGTTTTATATCAAATTTCTTTGGGCTTCAGAAGAGTTCGCATGCTTTGTTTATCCTTGAGGAAAGATTATTATTATTTATTTATCGTATAGCTATCGAAGTGGAAATACATTTGACAACAATTTTAAAATGTTACTTTTCGAATCAGATTGATATTGATTATTTTCAACTGGATTATTATTTCGTTGACAATCAGAATCGATCGAAAAAAATCAATTTAAGATCCTTGACCCAAACAGTTCTACGGCAATTAGTAACTGAAATAATAACACTTTGAATACAATCCTAAAATTACAATTTAAG